>JBCAUI010395622.1:0-14452 GCA_038406195.1 Haplosyllis anthogorgicola | reverse complement strand
GGTCAAGGCTGACCATTAGGCTGGTAGCAGTGTGCTGGGGGTGAAGGCCGTGTATGCTGGTGCCATACCTAGACAGGGAGGAATGTCCCGTTTACTGTTTGGCCGCTCCAAACTGGTGCAAGATCCATGAATCCAGTTTAACGTTCACCGAACTTTTAAAGAAGACAATCATAATTGCCTTTCATGCCTATATTACCTGTTTTTTTTTTTTATTCAATCGCTTTTAGACGCAGTACAGTATCGACCGTTACTTACTTAATCATGATTTCGCCATTGAAGTAAGTAAAGGCAATGGTAACATGATATCTGAGTAAAAGATTGAAGAATCAGAAACTAGGACACCCTGAATGGCAACACGACACGTATGCTTTGAAGGACTTGGGGATTTGAATTATATTCTCATTTCCTTCTGAACAACGGTACTGCAGCACTGAAAGGGTTTCCCGTGGATACTGTATATTTGCTGTAAAACAGGGGCAATCACTGACACCATAATAGACTCGTCACGTAACTATGTCGGAGAGTAACACTAGAACCATTCTATGTAATGTGACAGCAAATCTCATTAGTTTTACCTGACTATTCTCTCTCCGATACATGTAATAATTGTTGAGGAAGGGCAGGAAGATGACCTGTAATGCATTGATGATGGCGGTGCAGGATTTGTTTCATTTTCTCAAATATTTCTTCGCTGAACCAATATAGACCATTCCAACTTTTTATGTTTGGTTCCGAAAATTCTTTTTTTATGTTGAAAGGCTTCATCTTTTACTCAATTTTAGTCGTTATTCCGTGATGTCTTGAATTAATTGGAATGGCGCTGTGATTTAATGTGCAGAGAAGACTGTAGAGAAAGATTCCATTCCACAATACACATTGATATTTACTGGTTCGAGTGAAGACAGATTAGAAGTTACATAATGTACATTTAGCATTACGATTAGAAGATAAATGAACGGTGTCACTTTAAAGTAGAGGCTTCTTTGATTAGAGGGAATTCCTGTTGCGAACCTGTAGCCGAGTAACCCCGAGAAATCCATCCAGAACTCCGGATATTGCATCTTAAACATGCCACAATTTCTCTTATATAATCGCTAATCAATGGCTTGTAATTATGGATGCTAATATTTGACTCAATATGAAGACTGGGTTGACTAGACTGATGTATTATCCTCGGTTCATGTAGTACTATATAATATAAAGGCTTTTCATTAACGAGCCATCGGATCTCTAATATAACGTGATGGATCATGGCACAAGGGAAAGTGCAATCGTAAGTAGACAAACAGAAAACAGTGGTAATCAATGCATAATGCTCTTATGGATTTATTAATAATGTAATAATATGTTGTAATACTCCGCTGTTGGTCATCTTATCTTATCTATTGTACAAAATGACAGGTATTGTGTTTTATGATGGTCTTTCTATGTATGTGTACTTGTGTTGACTAGTGAATGCATGCGTGTTTACTCAGCAGGCGGTATGGCTCATTGATTGTGATGGAGGACTGTGCTGCCTCCAACTGCTTGCAGCTTGTTGTGTGAGCTGCATGCGTAGTAGTGTGGATGGCCGTGTAGTTGACAGCCCATTGCCAGTACTGTACATTGGTGTCTTGCTGCTGCGGGCAGATGCTTTACTTTTAACTGCAGGCAAGCAGGGGAAAGATGCCTCACTGAAGTAGGAACACGGTTAGGCCTACAGCTGCTAGCATTCTCTACGTGGATACCTTCAGCATAAGACAACACGTAACTCTTTGACTACACACGTGTGTTACCTAGCATGAATATTTACAGCAACATGTTTGCTACATGCTACAGTACTTGTGAAATGCGCATAGCATAAGGATTACAGGGCATACCTGACATCAGCAAACAGAAGAACTCAAGTAGGACTAGTAACAAACGTAGTAAAGTAAACAACAGAAGAACTCAAGTAGGACTAGTAACAAACGTAGTAAAGTAAACAACAGAAGAACTTCTACAAGAACCTTTACCAAGCTGGATTACAAGTGAATACATGTACGACACAAGCATCATAGGAATACAAGCTGCAGGGCAAGACGACATCACCTAAGTTAACTGTAAGACGTGTAAATAAATTCTACATCTACATGGATCTTTGTGCCGATACCTTAAAGGTGTGAAAACGTACATCTACGGCGTGCTTTTATCTCATGTCTTATCAAAGGAATATATCTGGCTTGCCTTCAGCTATGGATTAGTCTTGTACCATGTTGGGTGATGAATGTCGACTGATACTTATTACAGCTGGGTATATTTATAGTACTATTTACTATTGACACGTCTAGGTGTGAATGTATTGTTACAAGTCTTGCTGCAGCAGTATGAATCTATAGATTGATCTAAATGGCTACAATGTAAAACCTGCATCACAGTGACTAATCAATTACCTAAAAAGGTAGGTAACGTTTTGATGTACCCGTTTCTCTCGAACGCGTTCACAGCAGGTTTACGTCGCGTCAAAGAGATACAGAATTAGAAACAGAGTAAAAACATTGAGAAATACTTCTAAATAATATATGTACTGTATACCTAGTTTTTGCATCCCGCATGGAGTGTTGATTTCAAAATGCATGCCAACGAATTAATTATCCACTATTATCTTGATATGAATACATATGACATTTCAAGGCAAATTATTCTATTATGAAGGAACTATGAGTGTCACAAACATAACAAAGCCCAGGCCAGTTCGTTTGCTGTAAATTATAGTGTCGTGTTAGCTACTGTTTCAAATGCAGCAGCATTCTGAACACATTGACGACTGTAGTTATTTATTTCATGAATGGCAAAGAGATTTCATGCTCGAGGCAAAAATTACATATTTCATGATCACTATTAGAAGAAGCTAAAATGTCAACATAATATTATGCATGAATAACTCGCATGTGTAAAGCTTCTGTTGATCCATCAATTATAGACGTAATAGATTTTAGTACCTGAGAAAATAGTGGCAGAAAAAAAACCCTGGAGTAAATTCCATGCAAATGCTAAGTTATGTGCAGTTAGCTGTCAGGGATGCTACCTTGTTACTTCTTGCATGGAAAATGGATGAATGCCACATACATCTTAGCATTAGCTTCGGACATGTTCAGTCTGCTTTAATACAGTAGTCCGCCGAAAGGGTAAATGTGAAGGAATCATTATGAATGAATCCAGCAGCATCGAGTTAGTTCTGTCACAGAAAGGAAAGAAAGACGATTTTAATTGAATAAATAATGATATCGGATATGCAGACTCCATGTATTTATGTCTTCACTTAATTGGCATTTTTATAGACATATTGTTGGTTTGCAGTGAATAACTTGCGTTTAGATTCAAGTACAATAGAACCTGTTTTGTGCGGCACCCTAATTTTTCAGAGCAAATATGCTGTAAAAGGCAGGCATGCCGTAAAAAAGGTGCCGCTCGAACCAGGTTCTACTGCAGAATAAAAATGGGACGGTTGCATTGCTTAATTCCTTAAAATGTAACCTTGAATTTTTGCGGCATATAAGTAGGTGATTTATGTAATGGTCGGGTTAGTCCAGCACTAATGTAGCAATCAATCTGTCAATACCAGCAGACTACTTACACACTGCGACGCAACAACCTGTTTTATTTCGCTTTTACATGTGTGTCGTCCTTATTTTATGCCGTTTACCTTGTGCTTTTATCAGTGCATTTTAATAGCATGGTTCAACGGCAACATTTTTGTTTGGATTGAAGGCAGTTTTTGATAAAATAGGAAGAAAATGTTGATAAATGGTGCACCGCTAGTTCTTCATTAAATGCTCAATCTACCACTGTATTTTCAATTTGAAAGGAATAGGAGAACATATTAGATGTGTTATTGACTATCAGTGCTTTAATGAAAAGGATTCCACCAGGTATTGCGGGTTTTTGCTTGAATAAATGGTATATCCAGTGCTACTTGTCAGTATTAATCATCAGTGAATGTTTTTTCTCAAATTCTACACAGATGAAATGTTGCTCCCAGTGTGGCTATGAAGTGCACCAAGGCTGCAGTTTTATAGGCTAATCGCAGAAGATGGTTCTGTGTTTTGAGCTTTAACTGTTACATGTATGATCAAGCCTTTTTTCTCCAGGAATCAATATATTTTGTAAGACTAAGCTGGCTTGAGATTAGAAGGATTTCTGTGAAGGTTTATATGAGTTCACATAGGCATCTTTACTGGAGTCATACTGGGGTAATAAGGCACTGTCTGCCTCAGCCACTATTGTGATGTTAACAAGTGGAAAAAGGAACTTTGAGCTTTTCTCATTGAAAATCTTAGCATGAAAAATGTACAAACTGCGTCAGTTAGCTGCAGCAGTGCTGCACCACCAGCTCAATACAGGGCCAACCACTCTTTAATGGATATGCCATGTAACCCCTTTTATGTTGTTAACATTAAACACCACTTTGAAAAGCACAATGTGCTATTATGATTGGCATATATGAATTCTCCTTAGTTAAAAACCTGTGGCATTTGACATGTTTTTGTCACCTTTGAAGGATATATTCCACGCCCAACACACAATTTTGCTTTTAAATTTAATTGCAGTTGCCTTTGATTAGACAACTTTCATTGTAATAACAGTCTTTGATGGAGGGTAAATGAACAGTATTCACTGCGGATAAATGCTTTAGAAGTAACTTTGGAATATGGATCTCTTAATGACACACCCAGGTGTGAACGTGAAAGGAAAATTACCTGTTCAGATATGTATCTGTATCATTTATGGATCTGCTATGTTTGGATGTTATTGAATGTTTATGGCGCTATTGATCATAGGCAGATGACCCCCGCTGATAATAGTAGTAAAACTTGGGGCCGACCAATATATGATTGACTGTATCCACGGCATCTTGAAGTTAAAAGTACGAGAAAAACGATGCCAGAGCCAATTTCAAGTGTTTACTCAATTGCCTTTCCCGAAGTATTTTATGGTCCACACGTCATATACATTATGTAATTTCTGGGTTTACCTACACATAGCCTTCAAAAATGATGATGGTACACTTAATGAAGCTAATAACTAATGTCCATAACTGTCACATCAAGCGGCTCCCTGGTTAATAGCCTTAATTAGGATTTTAATTAAATCTACAGCTTTGAGCTGCCACGGACTGCTAGGTGGATTTGTCATGCAATAAACACATAGGGAAGGAGGTGCTGGGTATAGCGCTATAAACATTGCACCAGCACCATATGCTTGATCATCCATGTTAAGGTGGTCCAGCAGCTTCATAGAAAAACGCTTCCGAATTTGAGAAAATAACAGTCGTTGTTCGCATTAGGTTTGCTGCCAATATTTACACGTGCCTAAAATGCATTGTGTCCAGCAATAAAGAAGGAAGTTGTTCACATTTAAATGTTGCGGTGACTGTGAGAACTTAAGCATCTGACCTTAATTTAAGTGTACTTCAGCTTGAGACAATTGAAGCTACAAAAGGAAAAAGTCGGGAGCACTGCGGTTCTAAACGTTTCAGAGTATTTTCCATGTGGAACTTACCTAATGCTGAAATTAGTTCAAATTACACATATGGTCCACCACCTTAATGACCGTTTCTGTGCTAATGAATCATGTACCAAGGCAGTGACTGTATTGAACAGGTACTAGTGAGGCTGATCAGCTCTAATTGTAACCCGATCAATTGTGATGTGATCGCACTGGAGTAATTGTGTACCAGACACTCAGACAGGCTGATCGGCATGCACGACCCCTCTAGTTTCATACAGCTTATCGTTAAGCATACTTCATAACCAGCTTCAGTTGACTATTGTCTTTGTGTTTTTGCATAAACGTAATATGATCGCACCCATCTCCCCATTTTACTTAGGAAAACCTCCGTTAAGACGTTTTACGAGTAAAAGTTGGCATCATCTTTTTCTGGTTATGAAAAAATAATCAAATGTAATCAGTAAACATTAAACACTCGTATTGCGCTCCAAGAGTATCTATTACGGATAAAGAGAGGCTTTCATGCGGATTTGCCGAGGCAAATTTCCAAATTAGGTCATCACTTGCCAAGGATAACTTGTATCTACGCCAGACCCTAACGTTGGATCATAATGAAATGCATAAATAAGTATCTAAATGTCAATAGGATTCATTGATACAAATTGCGCTTGCGAATCCAGCGAATCGGCTTGCTAACAGTGCATGTATTGTTTTCCTTTCATCTTCAACCTGGAAATGAGGTGCATAAAATGGCTTCGATTCCGTTTTGTTGCCCTTTTATGCATCCTGATTTGAAACAATTGTCGTATCAACTGCTTTGCCCGTAGAATTAATTAACTATTCCTACATGGGAGGATGAAGAACATTTACCGTACTGAAAAGCCTGAATTTGTCTATTGAACTTGGGCATTGTATGTTTTTAGGGCCTAAAATGAAAGTAATATATGCACATATGCGACAAACGGTAGCTCTTTTAGTTTGTATTTTCTGTGAAATAAAATCAGATTGACTGAACAAAAGGCCAATTTTTGCAATGGGAAATGCCATTGTCATTGGGAGTATATTCCTACATTGGGTTTGCTATTGTTCCGTAATCGCCTTTTTTCCGGAATGGATACGTATCAGTGGTGCAAGGAGGAACAGGGATTTGTTTGAGCAATGTGTGTTATCACTTGACAATGTTATTGTTGTGGATTGAGACATCTCCCCTTCCCTCCGCTCTGTGTGTCAGGCAGGAATTGGCTTAATCCCTCTCAGTCTGGGTGCAGGCAGGCGGGTAACAGGCAAATATTAACCCTTCTACATTCAATGCACTGATCCAGAGTTCAGCAGGATTCCCCTATACGGGCATGTTATTGCAGATAGGTTCTGTGTTCCTATTGAAAATGGACCTTACACTGCGTCAGATAAATTTCAAACACAAATGATTCAATAATATGCTTTTAAGTTGAATCAACTATTTTATTTCCTTTCAATACGAAAGCGTTTCACGTTGTATATTGAGTGAATTCTGTGTGTAAGTTGCAGAGGGGGAGGGTGCATGAGGACAAAAGTCAAAACGGGAAACCGCGTTTTCACTCTTCTTTTACATGATTTCAATCTGATTGTACAAGAACCGAAAGAGTTACAGATGATTACCGGAGCTTTGAGTATTGTCAGTGGACCTCACATCAAAGCAGCTTTATGTAACAAAGACTTTCTACAAGCCATTGTTTCTCGATGCGGATTTAAATCTACGAGATAGGTAAAGCTGGTTCAACCAAATCCATGCCAGTGATCTCAACGTAACATTGCGAGTGTATGATTATTAAACCCTTTAGAGGCATTGAGATAAGAGAGCTTCACTGTTAAGATAGAATTTTGCTTCTATTATATCATTGTTAGCTGTAATATTGTTTTGGAGTATTCTCTTAATTTCGTTTTCGCAATAATATTCGCAATAATATTAAATTTCACTCTATGTGTTGAAGGCCAAATGACCGAGCATTGTAGTGTAATGTTTCGTAGAGTGTGTATTTAAATGTAGAATATTTAATGGAAACATAATACTAATCTTTTGCTGTAGAGTGTAGCAGATGGTTTTTTTTACCGTTTTCACCTTTACGCGTGTGCATGTGTGTTATTGATATTTATGTACATGTAACATAAGAAAATGCAAACCGACGCGAATAAATCATACTGATAAAAAATCATGGATGATCAAATATTTTCACAGCAAAGATCCTTGCTTGAAATGATAGAAAAAGTGCCTTTAAAAGCTTTATTATGTAGAATTAAGTTTCCAAAGTGAGGTAAAATATGATGACTGAAAGCTGCTGAAATACCTCATACGGAGCTTCCATCACAAAATATTATCTTTTCATATTGGATCATGACTTCATCAAAGAACCAGAAAAATGTGAAAACCTTCTGCAATGCAGCGGAGCAACATATGGAGTTTCTTGATTTATTGAAATATTTCATTCGGTTTTGCTCAAAGAATCGAGGCGCATAAAAATGATTTGAATGATTCCTGTGGTAGATGAATTTAACCCGAGGTTGAATTGAGTGAAATTGATTTGGAGCTGAGGTTAGCCAGGTCGGCTCTGTGGTTACTCGCGGAGAGCTGTGAAGGGCAAAGGAAAAGTCAGAATTCCCTCAACTTTTGCGGTATCAAAGTGGTATGTGAGAAATTGGGACTGACATGCTGGATCCCCGTGTAGGAGATAAAGAGGATAATCTGAGGAGATTAGCACTTTAGCAGGGATGGCGGGTAAGTAAGGGAATAACCTGTGCAGAGACCACTGTGGATCAGCAGATATTGAGATGAGTATGGTGATCCTGTACTTGCATATCCTGACCTATATTATAAACACAAATATAACACCACCAGTGCTCATAACCGATCATCCAGGTCAAGTCTAGCGTGGCATCTGTTCAATCGGTTGTGAGTATTCTTCAAAATTGCAACAGCAGCGCCAATACATATCTCTATTTGCAATAAAATGTGTTGACAGACAATATGCGTTATCACATGCACCAAATAAAACGTACAGTATTCTTTTGAAGTACATAGACTGAAACTTTGGATTTTCCAAGCTCGGTTCCTGGTGCACAAACTGACAAGTTAAGTGTTGTCTTGTCCCTTGGTAAAAAGTCGATGCAAAAGTGCGAAAGACGCAATACAGATACAGCAGAAAATACTTGTAAAAGTTATACAAAGATGTATGCAGACAGATACACGAATGATCCATCTGAAGCAGGTACAACTCACACTGAGAGGAGTAACTCTTCCTCTTGCGCTATCTCCTCGCATCGTAGACACACGTCATATTCAATAAATATTTTGATTTAACATTGGACAGATTGGAGGCATATCAACATATCTGTATCTGATCAAATTGCATGAATGTCATAAGTAATATTCTCACAACATGTGATCCAAAAGTTAGTGAATCTGGGTCAGACCTGTGATGTGTTTCCATTGTGTATGTGGATCTCAGACAGGAAGAGGAGGGAGATGTTTCCTGATCAACAGCCTTGATGCAACTTTGAATTGAGCCTGGTAATAGACGAAGCCATTGAAATGCGTATTGTAATAACATTGAAGTTGCATTAAATATTGAAAAGGAAGAATTGACTGGTGCAGATTCGATAGTAAAAAGCTCGCGCAGTCAAAGGAAGAGCCTGTCTGTTCGACATTCTTACGTTTTTTAAAGGAAAAAGTAGACAAAAGGTAAATTCCTATTACATGAAGTTATGCTTGCATTGTGATATGGAGGGTTTGTGTTCGAAAGAAAGTTACTGAAGCAGCGAAACAGGAACTCATTTCAAAAGAAAGTGTGGATAATACATTGCATTGTACTAATGACAGTCTACAAAGCTGTCACTTTTGTTTTAGAAATGCAGGAATGTAAGGTATCAGTAGAAACAAAACACTTCGTTGAACAGGTGCATTTCTTGCCTTCTTATCGAGTATTTACACAAGTCTCGGAAAAAAGTATTTGAACACACAAATTCACATGCACACAGGAAATAACCGGCATTACAATATACATTGTGTGGCTGTGATCAAAGATACTTCAGTAGTCTAACATAAATATAGCCCCGACTTTGATGTAACAGATAAGCCTGAATGTTAGCTTTTATCCTTACTGGGAATTCCTTGTGTTCCGCATTGAGCTAGATAACACAAGAGGATTAACCGTATGAAGCGCATTCGGTTTAGTCAATATTTGTGCCAGGATATTAAAATGGTGCGTTACGGAGATGTACGCTGATTAACCTTTACGACGGATTGCCCTCTTCTTGGCACTGCCGCTTATCAGCCAAATGTTTACTGTATTTGCGCAAATAATCACCCCTACTTGTGTCTGCGCACTCGGTTCAAACTAATCACAAGGCATTGTCTCACTCCAGACCAAATTGCGCGCTTCACACTTGTATGTACTGCATTTCAAACTCCTTATAAATTCCGTATTTATCAGAAGCCCCACTTTAACTGATAGGGCAAATCTACTTTATGAAATTGCCAATCAGAAGAAAATCCGGTTCTGCCGTATTTGGATAGCAACATGAAAAAGAATATTGGAAGGAAGCCTCATAATTACACGTATTGTGTTGGGGAAGCGACGTTGTACAGAGCCCCGGGATTACACATTAGAATTTCATAAAAGTTTTAACATTTTGATGATAACTAATGGTTTGGAGGTAGTGTATAGCGTTTATTCTGCTACGAACTAAGCCGATAGTTATTGATGGGGGACTATTGTTTGCCTGTCGGTGCATTGTATACACACTTCCACTGTAGTACATGGATTAGCAGCCTAGATCCTTGATTAGCGGATAAATCATAATCTTATCATCCATATTTAATGCGGTATTATTTGCTGTGTGCATGTGTGTGTAATATTTCTAAGTTAGACATTTGCAGTTCAGTAGAGGGCTTATTGTGCTTACCATAGCTATGTGATCTATGTGATCGCTTCCTTTATGAGTATTTCACACGCATTGTTGTGTGATTCAATTCTACATTGGCAATATTTATGTACATTAAAACCACCTGTCTTATACTTGATTACATTTAATACGAAGATTGTGATTATTTCCAAGCAAGATTGTGCAGTAATCTGCTCAGTAGATCGCATATTCATTTCAATTGTGTTCAGGTGCTTTTATTGATTTTCCTTGTAAAAGCATGCATGAATTAAGCGGGACTTCATATTAGGGAAATCTTACCGAATGCTTTTAGTTAGCTCAGCATATTTGTATGCTTCTTATTTTTGTATTTTCAGACTTGCTTACAGAAGGTAGATCAAGGCAGACCATGACTTAGTGACCACTGTCCGTTAATAATGCAGAAGCAATCGCCCTACAGTATGGACCAGTCACCATACCACATGGATTCGCGACCTCGAGCTGCCCCAAGGCCATATCAAGGTCACCGGTCCCGGCGTGAGAAGGAGGCAGCCGTGGCTGAGTACAGCTCGTCCGAGGGTGATGACAACGGGTCCCACGACGATCCCATGTATGACCATCGTCAACGTCACAATGGCTCACAGCACCTCGGTAAGTTATTCAATATAAACTGAAACCTGTCGTATACGGCCATCTCCGCAATATTTTTTGGTCATTATAAGAAGTGGTCGCAGATGAGGCGATAAACTACACCAAGAATTAATCCTTTGTGCCACTTTGAATTGTGGTCGCATATTTGGAGGTCGTTGATTACAATTTTTACTGTATCCGTAAATAAAAATCCGGAGTTGTATCGTGCTGAGAAAGACAAGCAAATCCAGTGTCGTATTACGAAGTGGATGAAAACTTCCTACGCAAAGATCATTTCCTCTTATTATGAAAAATTTGAAATAAGACAATAAGAATCGTGCTCTGCAATTAAAATTGACCTCGAATAATGGGTATCAGTATCGGCCAGAAATATGCCCATCTTTCATTCCACCGTGATATTCACTGTTTGTTTGTTGAATTCTAATTACAGTATGAAAGGAGAGGAGTTTACATGTAGTTTCGTCTCATTAGATGATTTATTTGCCTAGAATTATTGTTTTTCTTTGCGCATTGACGGTGTATGGAAGCGCAATAAAAGGATTTTAATGTTGTTCATGTAACCCATCTCGATCTGCCGTATTTTCTCGGAATGTCAAGATAAATAGAACATAAATATTTGAAATGGTTCAGCTGCTGCTTAATATTGGATAAATTTCACATTGATCACTTGTCCCACAGTGGATCCACAAACAGAGAAGTGGACTAATTATTCTTCTTCAGTAAAGGGCGAAATAATTTGAAATAGATACGTATCGCTCAGTAAATGCTATCTAGCATGCAACAGTGAAGTAAAATAAATGTTGCATGATTATAATTTAAAATGTTAGCTTTTCAGACTTCCAAATGTATTTACATTGGCGAAAGTTTGCGTTATTATTACGTTGTTATTTTGTGTCATGATCTGCCTCATGGGATTCTAGTAAATAACAGTATCTCTATTGAACACAACATTTCTCATTACCAAACGGGGAAAAACAATCATGTTGATTGTGCGTTACGATATCTCATTAAATAGCTCTGAAAAATTAATAAGATTGTGCGAGTGATACGCCTCGCGTAGGGCATGCCAGTCATTCTACTAAACAGAAGGAGAAATGATCATAACCTGTTCAATATCCCCAATCTCCATACAAACAAGCTCTTAGGACCTCGTTGAGGCTTTCTTATAAATGAAACGCATAGAAAATCTAGCGCAGCTGATCATTAAACTTTGATGATTCGGTTTCATGTGGAAATGCAATAGAGCAATCCATCAGAGCCACGGGATCAATAGCAGGTATACCCCCGAGGGCTGTGTGGTATAGACATAGCACGATCCTCTAATACCACTGTCTTATTCATACCTTTATATCGTCCATGTACACAAAGTCTTTCATTATCCGAATTATTATCCTGCTATTTATATTGATCTCGAAGATAAGTAGAATACATTGGAACACACAGAAATGGGAACTGTTGCTCAATCAGAAGGTTTTTTTTCAAACAGGTGAAATCAATGTATTCGTCTCAAATCTTCTCTTTATTTTCCGATTTTCAAAACGGAAAATATTGTTACGTTCAGCAGTAGGCGTGCCAATAATTGTTACAGAAGTGAGAAATACATCTATTACAACGATTCGGTTATTTTTAGTTGTTACACATCACAATTTTAGTTAAAAATGAAACGAGATAGTTATCCAATTGTTGTTGGCGCCTACTTGTAGTTAATTTTTTGTCAAATGGTAAATGGGATCGTGACAACCGAGACTCTTGTGTTGATACAGAGACAATGTTCTACAATTGGGGAAAGCAGAGATATATTTCATAACTGCCAAAATATTGATCATAGTCTTTAGAATTCATTTTCCATGAAAAAGTATAACAAGAAAATTGGCCAGAATCAATTCAAGTGATAAATTGTCCGGGAGTGAAAAAAATGGATGTCATGCAACTTTGTAATAATACATATTGACGAGATAGAAACATATATTTACGAACTTCCGAACTTCTATAAATGGCAGTGGAGTTCCTCAAACGCCTGTAAAATAACATGCTGGGCTCAGTTACATAATCTTTTAAGGGTAGCTGTATTGGCAATTGGATCCCTTTGATTGCCTTTCTCCTTCAAAGGAATATGTTGTATAAACGTTTTTTTCAGGCCAGTACGTTTTATTTCCTCCAAAGAGTTCAACATTCATGAGAAGTTAGTATCGCATTTGGTGGAGATGTCTGTAGGAGATTGCTCAAACTGCGAGGTGATCAAGGAACAATAAATGAGATGTCTAATGACATAATGTACTGGCTAATGCTAGAATAGATCACATTATCGGCACAATGACGGGGGTGATATATTGATTTTTTCAAGTAGATAATGAAGCAATAGGAGGGCCGCACTGATTGCTAAAGTCTAGCTCTTAAGGGGGTTTCACTTGTAAATTACAGGACATGGTCAAGAAGCAGGGGTCCGCGGAGCTCAATACTTTCATTAACCAAAGCACAGGTGGATACATGGTCAAATATGGGTAAAACAAGCCCCGTGACCAGATATTGACCCGTTCATTACAACCACCTTCCAATTAGTGCTCATTAGGGCTACAAATTAGCCATGGCCGAATAAGGCTTTGTTAGAAAGGGGCGCTTTGTTGCAGAAATATCATTTCCTATTGAAAGCCTGTAGGTAGTAATCCTTTTTCATTAGCAGAAATATTTGCCAGTTAGTCCTTTGATGAAGCAATGGGCTGTGAATGGTACGTTGTATAGAGGTATTGAACTATTTGAAGAGTGATCTATTGCTACTAGTGATTTGGATGTCTTGTATTCACAATAATGAGGCTTTAATTCGCATATCAGCACGAGTCACTCTGGCCTCTCCATACATGGATGTGGAAGCTGGAATCAAATACCAGTACATTAACAGTTATTCTAAAGGCGGGGAATACCACGAAACTTTTGTCGAACAGGCAGTGTCTTGCAATACAAGCTTGGGTTTCTTATTTTATTTGGGCCTCAGTTTCCGTGTCTTAATGATACTCCTTAATAAGTGTTTGGTTTTATCCGGTGACATCAACAAAACACGATCCCATGTAAGACTTTTTTTATTTAACTGTTTGGATTACATTACCCGTCGCACTTTGAAATTGGGATTTAAAAAAAAAAACCCAAACAAACTCAAAGAGCAGATGAAATATGTTTTACATGACAAAATACGATCCGCCTTGGGGCTGTTGGAAGTCAGATCTGTTGGAAGTCTATCAAGAAAAATATTAATTTTATTTATTTTTATGAACAGTTTGGCTTTTTGGGACCAGGTTAAATTTTTATTGGCTCATTTGGCATAATTGCCAAAGAGCCTGCAGAATCATGAATTGTCCATCGTTGTTGTTGTTGTCATTGGCGTTGTCTGTGCACACTCACCCTGAGCACACTATTGATCATAGAGACTTCATATCTTACACAC
>JBCAUI010395511.1:0-14452 GCA_038406195.1 Haplosyllis anthogorgicola | reverse complement strand
ACCTCACACCTGATCAACTGTCATGTCTTGGTGCCCTGGTTAGACAATAATTCACCAGCACTTTGTTTATATTTTGGGTTACTTTCAGTTCAGTGAGGTCAGATAGTCACTAACAGCATGTGTCAGCACCTCCTAATAAGGAACGGGTAAATAGAAGGCAGTATCAATATGGTTGATGCTGTTCTCAAGATGCAAAGGATTTCTTCTTTATAGTAAGGCTGATAAATTAACTGAAATTGTCTAAAAGAGTTTAAAGCATGGAGGCAAATACATAGCCATAGTTTCAACGGATGTCAGTTCTCACATGTAGTGTTTTCTGCTGTAGATTTGAAGATAATTTCATTCTCTGACAGCCGTACTAAGATAAAGCCCACAGCAGGGTCCTTAGTGGCTGTGACACTCATATTCATATCTGAAACCCGATTACAGTACTTCATACTGAATGTGATGAAAACAAAATATGCATGTGCTGAGAAACAACCCATTTTTGGCGCTGAACTGTGAATTGTAAAATTATTGCTTCACACCAAATTTAATCTCGCAGATCAACGGATCAACCCTTGGTTGGAAGCAGGATTGCCTTAATCCAGTTATCTATGCAATTTAATTTGACAATCCAGAGCGCCTGGTTCCACATTGAGTAACTATTTTCCCGTACATTGACCCTTTGGAACTAGTAGCACTATACATTTCTACTATACGTTTCTGGTTACAGGATTCTGGTAACCGTTTCTTCACATTGCGAAGTAAAAATTATGACCATTTATTATGACCATTTTTACCTGAATATTTCAGTTTAGGAATAGACGAATATAATCTTGGTGTTACAAGTGACCTAAATTCTAAATAACATTTTGTTACATGCTGAGCTCCTAATAGTTCTATTAATTTGGAAACGTCAGAGAACAAAACAACTTCATACTGTGCTATTGATATGTACAAAAAGTGGGGTGAAATTCTGTCATAAATTCTAAAGCTGATGAAGAATTCTCAGCCTTCACTTTTATTATTTTTCATTGTTGAAAATAAATGTGTGACATACAAATCAATAAAGGACAGAAGTGTGCAAATCATATCGCAAAATAATATGAAATTTACAAACCATCGTATTTCTGTTTATCTGCTGAAGCCAGCCATTATAAGTCTTGTTAACTTATCTGATTGCCTGACTTGGTTTCCCTATTGATGTTACTTTCTGTGAGGATTGCCAATTCCACAGATAGAATCCTGACTGAACCCTTCATGTGTCACATAGTCCTGATTCTAAAAACAGACTGATGAGACAAGTCGGTTGCAGCCAAGACGCACCGAAAGTTTCCATAAATCTTCTCCCTCAGTGACCAAAATCCTTTAGTTTTTGTCTAGCTGCGTTAAAAGACACAACTGTTTGATGAAAAGAAACGACTTTCCTTACTTGGGGAATGTTGTTTTCTTGACTACATTAATCATTGGCAGTTGCAAGTTTACTTTTTCTGTTATTTATTATTAAGTGCTATTAGTGTGACGTGTATATTCTAATTCTAATTTTTTGACATATCTTTAACAATTTACATCAATAACATTTAATTCTTTAAACGATGCAATTTATTGCATTTGTTACGTCCACATTTTTATAAGTGCTTTGTTGGCTACAAAATGTACACTAAAATCTTATCATTGAAAGTTATTCAAAGCGAATATCGTCTACCTTTGAAGTTACCAGTTTTACTTTTGTCTCAGTCACTTAGGACACTTAGTCACTTCCCTTGATTGTCAAACATGTCTTGTACTCTTTGAGCTGATGCCAGTCAGATTTTGTGTACTGGATGCCTCCAGTAAGGACGGCATGATCAAAGAATTCCTGTAGTTTCAAGTCTTTTACCAAGGATGAAATGATGATCTCCTGCTGTTCTGTTCACGTGTGCATACCCGCATTACTGAAACTCCTGAAATCAATTTTGGGAACCAAAAACCATTCCACGCTGTTCTATTAATGCACAGCGTGGAATTCACTCAGATACAAATCAAAACTGAATGTGAAACATTTCTAGGAAATATATTCACCGGATCGGCTCATTAGTTCATATCGTATGTTAAAGTGAACGATGGCTCCAAATTGAATCTTTCCCTAGAAAACATGAAAACTCATTCTTCTGATGGAAAAGATAGCACTAGTTTCCATTGTTAAAAAAATTAAAGGAATGTCAGCTAATATCCAAATTATTATTTTGAACGTGTGACTATCAATCATTCACAAACAAAAAGTTATACGTGTTGCTATTTTCTGTTTGTAGACTGACAAGTATCCACAATGAATAGAAATATCTGCATATGTTTGACAGCAGCGGTATAATCATGCATTTCGCTGTCACTTTCATCACAATCTGTTTCGTTGTACAGATTACAACAACAGGTAGTACTTACGCATGTATTATAAAGTTACCTTTCATGATTGCAGGCTGATAATTCTAATCATAGCTTTCAGCAGTTTCATGATGTTTCTGGTGGTAAGAGATACATGCATTTCTGCAACATGAATAGCCACCAGCAATCAGATTAATTTTGTAAATGTAAATGTTCCGTAAATTCAATTTAATAAACTGACGTTCCACTGAGCAAATTCACATTTTCACGTTTGCTCACTCTGCGACACATGGAGTTATTGGATCGCGAAAAAGTAAAATTACAGTAAACTTAAAGTATGATTTAGTACACAAAAGTAAGTCTGTAAATCCCAATGACTGAGTTTTTTATTTGTCTGATTCAGAATCTGCCGTCCAGACGATAGCACAGGTACCAGATGAACAAAGGTTGTACAATGACCTGATGGAGCTGTATGAACCAGCGGTCAGACCCGTGCTCAACGCCAACAAAACTATCATCGTCAACTTCCAGCTGGCTCTCAATCAGATTGTTGACTTGGTAAGATTAATATCAATTTGAAAATTTCGCTAATGATGAGAGAGATATTTTGGGGAGGGGGTGAATCACACTGACTTTCGTTTGAATAAAAATGATATGGCTTGAAATTCTTATACTCGAACAAACGAATACAGATCATGTGTTGTTCCTTTTAAAGTAACAAGATCAATTGTCTTGGTTGTTTGTTTATTATTATTTACTTCAGGACGAAAGAAAACAGGTGCTGACCACTAATGTCTTCATTAATCAGGTGAGCTAGTATCATATATTCTGATTGCTCCGATTGTATACTCATACCTTTGAGTTCAAATTTATGACCAATCTAAAAATTCTCGAAAAACAAACAAATCTGTTGTTCCTAATCTTTTCAGAACAGATAACAAAATTACTATCAAATGTTTAACGTCTTGCAGCAATTAAACTTCATGCTGAGCTCATCAAACGAATATTATCTCAGCGTGGAACACTATTCACATAAAATTAATGGAAATTTCATGATCTGGTGCATATCCGAACCAACACTACCCATCTTTAAATCAGCAAATGGCACTGCTACTTCACTTCAAAGGATAATTTATGGCAAACAGTGGTCCTTGTGGGAGTTGATTGGTTGGATATGAAATGTCAGGTCTTCTGCACAGATATAATTGCTTGACATGCTGTCACACATGAATAAGATTGATTGTCATGCATCCACGCTTCATTTTTTAGGTGTAAGATTTGACAAATCACACAATCAGATTTTGTTGAAGGTGCAACAGTTATTGCAATATGTCAATCAGTGGGAGGCTGAACATGAACAACTTCATATAAACACATGTGGACCAAGAGTGAATTAAAAGTCAATCTAAAGATGGCTGCATGATCTAGATGCCTTCAGATATGATAGAATGGTTCGGATATGGATAGAACGTTCAGGACTTACTATGCACAAGATATTGAACTAAACCGTGTAAGTCTATGTTTCAGGAATGGGGAGATGAAAATCTGGCCTGGTCTCCAGAGGATTACAATGGTATCAGAACGCTGAGAGTGCCAGCTACATACGTCTGGCTTCCTGACACCTTCATTTTTAACAAGTAACCAGCATTACCATACGGTTTCAAGAGTTGTTGCATTAAGGATCTGTAAAGTTAAGTTTGTTAACGACAAAATCTTTATATTGATATCTAATACACGATAGATAAAAAAGCTTCATATGGAAAATTTACTACAGAGGACTATCCTTGTCATTCAAATCATCATACACTACGAGTGTGAAACATAATTCTTCGTGAAAAAAATATAATCAATTTCTGGATCCTTAATGTCACAAAACTAATGGATCAGAATTCAACTTTTTGCGAGTGCACATTTTGTGTAGTGTAGGAAATAAGATAGATTACGTATGTTGATATCATATTTAAAATGTTGTTTTCACATAGTACTAGTTTCAAAGAAGTTGTCTGGTATGTTTGGATTTGAATCTATTCTGTTCGTTTAAACAATTATATAGTTATAGTCAGTAGCTTATTGGTTAAAGCACGAAAAAATGTAGCAAACGAAGAAACGTTGTTTATTTTGAGAACAATAGAAATTAATATTACAATCTATCGTTCTCAAAATGAATTACAAATTCTGAACAGTAGTATTTTATTGATGTTCCTTTTTTATTGTTTTTGTTTAAGTTATCACAGGTAAGTTAAATTTACCTTTCATTTTTACAAATTTAAAATAATAAATAAGCCATCAAAATAAAGAAAATAAACCTGTCACGTAAATTATTTTAATTGTTTCAATATTTTAAAAAATAGTACGTTCTTCATACCTAATTCAAAGAAGTTAAAAGTAAAATCTTATATAATTAGCGTTATTATCACTTGTTTTTACAGTGCCGACGATGGATCTACAGGATTCATGCAAGGAGTGTACGTACTGCTCAACGCTAACGGATCAGTCAAATGGCCTGTTCCCGTCAAACTAAGAAGTTCTTGTAAGGTATGTTATCTAGCATTATTAAATATATGAGCTTCAAATAATCTAAAGAAATAATTCAGTTAACAAATCTAGTCAAGTTTTCAAACGTTGAATGACCAAATAATTTCACGCTATGCTTTTCATGAACGTAAAAACACAGAGTCCAATTCTATCAATCCAAAACTGGAAAGATTTTTATTCTCTGAAACATATATATTATTTTCTGCAGGTTGACATTATGTATTTTCCCTTTGATGACCAACAGTGCATCTTGCGGTAAGTAGTTTTTGATTCTTTATGAAAATTGAAAGCCATTGCATTCTCTTTCAAATAAGAATATCTCCATTGATCATGTACTTAAAATATCCTTGCATAAAATATCAATGTTGACAACGTGGCAACTTTGTAGATTTGGATCCTGGATACATTCGGGAGAATGGATGGACTTTGAATCTTCGTTAGAATCTGTAGATTTGACAAACTACATAGATAACTCTGAGTGGGAACTCTTGTCCATTGAGTTTGAAAAGGGTGTGCATACGTACGCCTGCTGTCCAGAACCACACCCAGGTCAGTATATTTTTCTTTCTCCTATTAGGATCCATTGTTTACAGTATGTCCTGTTTAGAAGATTTTATTCAATACGAGACAATGTTCTAATGCATGTCGTACATTCCATTTTACTCACATGGATACCCAAGTCAACCAAATTTCCAAATGCCATTTAAGTCTTGGGATAAAAGACCCTCGATAAACAGTTTTGATAATCAAGTGGTTTTTTCTCAATTTGAAGAATACAAGCAAACAGGCCTATATTTCTCTATGTTTCCTATTTACTTCATCACAGATTTGACATATACGCTTCACATAAGAAGAAGAACTTTCTTCTACGTTTTCAACATCATAGTTCCCTGTGTAATGTTATCAGTACTCACTCTGTTAACATTCTGGCTGCCAACAACATCAGGTATTTAAAAAAACCCTATAATTTGACTGTATATTCAAAGATGCCACAAACCTCAAGCACATGTAGCACTCAAAGATCTGCTGAAAGTGATAGAAAAAAGTTTATTTGAAAAGACGTAAGTTTATGCGCCAAACTGGTTTTACATGATGTAGAGTTTTGTACCCTATGTTTACTTTCAGGTGAAAAGATCAGTTTAGGGCTGTCAGTCTTCCTCGCTTTTTCCATGTTCATGTTGCTGATTGCGGAAGAGGTGCCGGCTACCTCTGAATCTGTACCTCTTATAGGTAAGTAAAACATTCCAATAATCTGAGAAAAAGACTGTTGACTACACTTTATCAGATTTACGGAACGAACTAAACTACTGAATCACATGTTAGTATTATGTGCATTGCTATTGTTTTGTTCCTCAGGCTTGAAACATGTTTTATGAGTTCATCTCTTGAAATTTCTTTCAATATAGGGACATCTGAGAACAACAGAACACTATGCTGTATTTTTGATTGTCATATTAGCCAAAGTGAAGTCCTTATTTTAAGTGAAGCTAGGGATTTTCATGTTCCTACTTTACTGTACAATCTTGTTTCTCTTTTAGGCATTTATTTAACCACTGTGATGACTATGACGTCAGTTAGTGTTATAATGGCAGTCATGGTGATAAATATATACAACAGAAGTAATAAGGCGAGAAGAGCTCCTCGCTGGTTGAAAGTAGTTGTACTCAAGTGGATATGTAGACTACTGAGAATGTCGCATGACATGGAGAGGCTGGCCACTACTATAAGATTGGTAGGTTTTAAGTTGGCATAAATTTACCTCTGTGGAACATTCACCAGTACAAAAACGATACTTTGGATTGTTTCGTAAGCATTGCTGCAACCAAAACATAAGCAGCGTATCATCTCCTAAAATGTAATTCATTTTGCCAAACAATTTCACATAGTGCCTTTCATTCAAAGAACATCTTCTGTCGTCTCCAAAATAATTATAAAAAACAAGGGCAAATATTTCATCTCTTGACATTCTGTCACATTGTAGCGTACAGTTTTGTTATTGTTTCATTAAATGAAACTTTCCTGTTTTAGATGGATGATGAGGAAGAGAAGTACATTTGCCCTCATCACCACCTGGACATCCACACAACCGAATGCTTATGTCGACACGAAAGCATAGTGAGGAACATTGAAACGGGAAGACCTCCCGGCAAGATTTATAGAACTGACAGTGACGTTGAGGAGTTATCCAGAAGATTCACAAACTTAAAGCCTGCAACTAATAGCAGTGGAGCTGACTATGATGCTGACCCTCCAGGTTACGAAGCTGCCAACGATTGCGCCCAAAATGGCTTTCATCTTAACACACCTGGTTCATCCAGTGACAGACCAAACCGAAAAGAAAGTTTAATAGCAGCAATGGCCTCACCTATAACAGGACCACTACCATCTGCTTCTCCGGATGAGGATGAAGAGGAAGAGGAAGAGGTTGTGTGGCTGAGGCGAGAAGAGGTCAACCAAGAACCTTTACTTAAAAAGTCCAAATCTTCTTCCTCCTCTCACGGCAATAAGCCATTCAGAACAGTACATCAGCATTATAGAAATCAGTCCTTTGACGAAATTCTCCCTGCTGATGACCACGCAGATGACGTGATACATTCTCAGACTCTATCCAGTATGCCTCGCAGGGGAATTCTCAAACATCGAGGTAGAAAAAGCAAAGAAAGAGCGAAAGCTAAAGGCGACCAGTTTGCTAGAATTGTTGCAAAATCGTGCAGAAGAGAACAATCTTTAGCCCTTAGGAAGGAGATCGTGGTTGAGTGGCAAACAATAGCCACAGTGATAGACAGACTACTGTTCTGGCTCTTCCTTTTGGCCACGCTTATAGCTTACCTTGTGATATTGGTCTTTGTTCCCATGACCAAACCTGACTTCCCGAAGGACATGCCTGCTATACACGCTTTTGTAAGAAGCGGTCCACATTCATAAGTAATGCTATTCGAACAATGGATTATCACAATTTCACTTAAATTTCATTGTTCCATCCTAGTGATACTCAATGTACATTTAAAAGTGGTAATAAAGATAAATCAAAACTAGAATATAACTTCGAGATCCAAAACAATTTGTGACATTTCCGATCTTCATTTTCAGATGAAAACAATTTCAAAGCAATAACTTCGATTTAACACGATAAACCCTTGAACATATTGTTTTCTCATGTATTTCTCTGATTGTGCTGATTATATATACTGCGTGTACAAAGATGTACTTTGACGCAATAAATTTCTTTGCCACACTGTACCTTGTTTAGATATGTAGAAAAAAATCACATTGCAAGAAACACTATATTTGAAACCATTCTACATTCTCTTATCTATATTTTTCAATTATTTTTTTTAATGTACCAAAGCCGTTGTTATTACACACAAAAAATCAGAAATGTATTAAAGTTGCATCTTTCTCTTTGTAAATCTGTAATGCTATCACAAATCTAAGGTTCATTTGAATGCAGTAAACTTTGGCTTTTAAAGGATAATATCTAGAACATTGATTGTTCAAATGGCCTACTGTCTCAGACACAAACGACGTAAAGGACAATAATCTTCTCATTCATCAGAATAAAACATAATCAATTGTGATTTTTAACATGGCAAACTCTGATCGTCCCATGCGAGTTGTTGTAACTGGGGGAAACGGATTTCTTGGACAACACATCGTCAAGTTATTACAGGAAAAATCAGTGTTGAACATAAGAGAAGTGATAGTTTTTGATTTGGTAGAATTTAAACAAGGGTTAGGTGAGATATGACTTTGATTTTCACAAATTCGTGGTGTTTCTATGTTTGGTTTCTTCTGTAAATATTTGGTCAAGTAATACACCGGTAAGCAATTTCGGAAAAACGAAGAAAAATTATAGTTTCTGAAGTTAGGAATGTAATTGAATAAATATTTGTTCATTTATGGGAATAGACGTTTGAATTTAAGCCTTAAATCAGACAGGAACTGCTTGTTGACATCTTTATGCGGTGGTAGATGAAAATGGATCTTGGTTCACAAAATTTTTGACAGTACGCAAAAATCATATTAGAACTTTAACACGGTACCTTCTGTACCTTTATGTACTCAATTGATATGATATCCGTGTAATGAAACGATAAGAAACGAGTACAATTAATTTCAGACTACAGCCCACGCTTCAAGATGGCATCATTTGTTGGAGACATCGCAAACCTAGATGATGTGAAAGAATGCTTGAAAAACGCTGACGCAGTTATACACTCCTGTAGCCTTATCAGTGTCGGCATATTTCCCGAAAACGATAAATTAAATTTAATAAACGTTCAAGGTAAGTACCGTCTTTCCCTCAATTGTGAAAAACTTTTCAACTGAAATAATTATGCAAATATTCCTGCACGAATTTCACCTTGCAATTTTATCGATACGATCAATAATTTGAAAAGGCGACAAAGCGAAAGTTTTTCTTTGACACTTCAGTTGTGGATCCAGCATTTGCCGTACGGGGCAACGCCCGGCCCGTGCGGGGGGGAGGGGTCACCAACCAAATTTTTACTTATTTTCGCCCAAAAATTCGCAAAAACTGCATGAAAACAAAAGAAATTTTGCCGTAGGGGGCGTGCGCCTCCTGCGCCCCCTAAATCTGCCAATGCACTTGGTGCTAAAATTACAGTAAATGCGGGATTTTAGTGAGAAATATTATCGTGTAATCATGTAATTGTTTTGTAATGTTTGTAAAAAAAAAATACAAAAATGTTATCATTCCTAATTGACGGGAACTTTTTTTTCTGATTTGAGCTATGGCAGTCATTTAAAGTTTATATTTATTTAGATTATTAGTCCTGTCGCGATCTGTGGTAGATCCATCCTGGCTTTAACAGATACTTATAACAAATTTAGTAACTTTTTCCCAGGTACACGAAACATCATAGAGGCCTGCGTTTCTAATGGAGTCACTAGTCTTGTCTACACGAGTACAGAAGATGTCATCATGGGGCCGGAATTTGTCACTAATGGCGATGAGAGTTTGCCTTATCCTTGTCCTGGCAAATTCCGATACGATGAATACGGCAGAACGAAATGTGAAGCGGAGAAAATGGTACTGGCAGCGGATAAAACAATACTGAAAAATGGTACAGTAAAGCCTGTCTTAAACGACACCCGTCTTCAACGACATCCCACATTTTACGACACTTTTCCAGTGCGCACAAAGTAGTTAAGACCATTTTGAATGGTCCTGCCCTGAGAGACCTCCCGCCTTTTACGACACTTTTGGATGGGAAAAGACATATTCTACGGCAATGAGTCGGCATTCTGCTGTTAAATCCTTTTTAAAGAGTGCGCAACTGACAGTAGAGAGAGACAGTAAAGTCTTAATCATTGGTGTGGATATGGATTTGCATATCGACAATGTATCGTGTCTTGAGCGGCACCTATCTTGGCCTACAATTTGATTTTTCCGTCAGTTTTACCCTAATATGAATTCTAAATACTCATGTATATATTTTACATGTCTTGAACGGAATTCCTTTCTTTTAAGGCATTTTAGTCATCACAAAGTAGGGTGACGCTCTACTACTGTATTTGACAAATAAAAAGAAGACAATTATTCACTACATATGTTAAACACGGAAATCTCTTTTCAATATGAAATAATCGTTCCATTTTGTAGGAACTCAGTTGAGAACCGCAGCTATCCGTCCAGATACGTTTTTCGGTGAATTGGACAAGCTGTTCGTCACTACGGCCATTGAAACTGCACGAACTACTTTCGGATACTTGCCGCACATCGGAGCTGGTGTGCAACCCTGCAGCTACGTAGGAAATACAGCTTGGGGTCATGTCAAGGTAAAATTTCAATTGATTTTGACAGGATTGTAGATATTCACCTTAGGTCTTGTATCTTTTATCTATTTTATTAGCCGAATAGTCACAATCCAAATGGTCCGGACAGCTGACTATCCGAACATAACCAAATTCAATAATCTACTTAATAATCTACTTAATTTCAAAAAGTGTTAATTAAGATATTTACTTAAATTAGGATTCAAATGTGATTAATGAGAATGTAAACATATTTGTTTCAAGTGTGTGTGAGCATTAATTCCCTGATTGGGTGTATGTTTAAGGATTAGCTCACAGTGTGTTTAAGGATTAGCTCAGTTTGATATTTGTTTATATTTCTCAAAAGTTATTGACACAGACCATGGCTAATTAATTAACTTATCCAGACACTGTATTTTCAAAATTTCAAGCTGACTAGTCGGCTGTCCGAAGTGAGGATACAAGCCCCAATTCACCTCCAGGACATCCTTCAAAGTCCAACTACTGGTAAATTAATTCAAATTTAATTTGAGGCTGGTCCCAGAGTAGCCGAGCTAAGAATCTTTGGGATGTCTTTATCCATGACTTGTCGACGTAACCAGCTTCTCTGTACTCCCCTGTAAATATCGCCGCTGTAAAAACGTGTGCTGAGTCATGTCTTATGCACTTTTGCACTCCATCTCCTGTTTTGGGGTCGGGGGCATGAAAAGAATGTTGCTAAAAAAACTGTAAGGGAGATAACAGACTCACCCTGAATCCATGCCCAACTGTCCAGGAAAGACTTTAATTAGGGACATTTTTATCATTGTTTTCACCACAACGAGTTGCATTTAAATTTCAACTTAGTTAAATAATTCATATTTTCAGGCTTTAGAAACATTGCACTACAATCCTGACCGTGCTGGAGGGGAGGCTTTCTTTATAGTGGACGATACTCCGCACAGCGCTATGACAGAAATTTTCCAACCGTTTCTCGAATCACGGGGCTACAAGCTGACACCTTTCAGAATTCCATTTTGGATAACTTTTCCTTTGATAGTCCTATTTCAAATCATAGCAAATTTAATAGTTCCAATTTACAAGATAAATAGCGTCCTCAACTACAAGATTGTTTCTAATTTGTACAACAAACACTGGTTTACCTATTCTAAAGCCACCGAAATTTTGGGATATAAACCTATTTATAGTTATGAGGAATCAGTGTCAAGATCCAGAAAATATTATGACAGTTTGTAATTAAGAATGGAGTAAATAACAAAATTAGAATGAATTATATTATGTGTTTGTCTTGTGCTGCCCAGACGATGTAGCGGATGTCGACTGAACTACTGTCAATGGGCATGTAATACATGTACAACTATCGCGAAACACTTTTGTGGTATACAATGAAATTTGATTAAATACTGAATAATATATATTTACCATGAAATAAAAGTTATTATTTTCACATCATGATTCATAATTCTGTTTTCCCCTTCACATTCTCTTCGACAAGCCAAATGCGCAAACAAAGCAGAAAAAAAATCTGCAATAATTTGTTCCCAAATATTGAATAATTCATATTCCTATTTCTAAAATGTAGTTGTCATCACAAGTGGTGCATCTAACAAGTCATGCAGAACTTTAACATTTAAATGTTAAATAGCCTGGTCTACATTTTAGGTGCACTAAAGAAGTCCAATGTCATATCTCTCTTGTTAAACCTTTTATGTGAGTGTTAACATGGCAAATTCTGACCGTCCTATGCGAGTTGTTGTAACAGGGGGAAACGGATTTCTTGGACAACATGTCGTCAAGTTATTACAGGAAAAATCAGTATTAAACATCAAAGAAGTGATAGTTTTTGACTTGGTAGAATTTAAACAGGGATTAGGTAAAGTAAAATATTTATAGAAACTATGTAATATTTTGTTAAGGTTCTTCAATTTAGTTCGATAAATAGTCCCTTAAATTTAAAAGAAATAAATTCAAGAGGAAAAAATGGTAAAAAAGATTAATGAAAGCAAGACCGTGTTTGACGTGTCTTTATTCCGAGTAAGGTGAACATACAAAATGTATTGTTTACTGATTCAATTAAAAAAAACAATTATTTGAGCTGAGCTAAGCTCAAGAGAAGGCCATTTTTACCTCTCCTCGAACCCAGGCCTAAAAACTAGAGCGCATCCAAATCAATCAATAGGGACCATAAAATATCTTACTGTCCATAAAGACCTCAAAACACGTACAGTACACTTAAACCTCCTTTGGGCGACATCTCTTTCGAGCTACATTCTCTTTTTTTCAAACCCTTTTTGGGTGACACATTCTTGTAATAAATGTATGCAATCATATCTCCGTTTAGCGACACCCTCCCTTTTACGACACTTTTGGGGAGCAAAAGTTGGGTGTCGCTCAAAAGAGGCCCTACTGTATACATTTATGTTATTCAGACTACAGGCCTCGTTTCAAGATGACATCATTTGTTGGGGACATCACAAACCTAGATGAGGTAAAGACGTGTTTGAGAAACGCAGACGCAGTTGTACACTGTTGCAGTCTAGTCAGTGTCGACATATTTCCCGAAAATGAGAAAATGAGTTTGGTTAACATTCAAGGTAAGTATTGAAATAGTAAAGACGGATTCAGCTCCTGAAATTTCTTTCAGTTTTGGAAAGATAGAAATTCAAAAGCACAGTGTAAAATTCTTTTGTTTTCTCTTTTGTTCTGTACGTTTTCAAATTGATACGAATTTTAAGAGCTGGAACAAGTGCATCAAATTATAAGGAATGAAATGCTTCTGCGGGGCCCTTCATTTCGGGAACAATAGAAATTACGAAGTGTTCTTTTTTCGAGTGAAAGATCCAGTCTGAAACCTTATTGCTCAGCAAATTAAAAACCTTTCAGTAGCTGATAAAAACATTTTGAGAATATTTTTTTCGCTACTTCGTGAAATTGGAGTAACCGGAATAACGACACAACTACTATTTTCCCATAACTAGAATTACTGCTGCATCTTTATAATATTTGCGTCCGATTAAACTATTCAGGTCCTTGAGGAAAGTTAAACGGTACTGGAGAAATGCTACATTTTGACTTATCTGCAAATTTCACATGTCACTAGGTTCATGATAAGAAAATGAGGTTAAAGTAAAAATAAGGTCAAGGTCATTCGAAGATCAATTCATGACTGATTTTTGAATCTCTCATAAATTGTGACCATAACATAAAGTTCATACACGTCAAGCTTCTTTGGAGGTCACATTTCAGCTCTTTGTAACCATGGGTGATCCACTTAAAGATATTCTTGCCACTTTGTCTTGCAGGTACACGACACGTTATAGAGGCCTGTGTGTACAACGGAGTTACTAGTCTTGTCTACACAAGCACACAAGAAGTCGTCATGGGCTCCGAGTATCCCATTAATGGTGATGAGAGCCTGCCCTATCCTTTACCTGGTACTTTCCGGCACGATGAATACGGCAGGACAAAGTGTGAAGCGGAGAAATTGGTACTGGCAGCAGATAAAACGACAACAGAAAATGGTAATTACAATGTGCCAAATATATAATTGTTGCTACCTGAACACAGGTAGCTAAGTGATGAGTTTGTAGTAATTTTACACAATCCTGACAGTTATTTGCGTCCTGAGACGCGGGTGGGGCGTGTCCTGAGATGCGGGTGGGGCACGTCCTGAGACGCGGGTGGGGCGCGTCCTGAGATGTGGGTGGGGCATGCAGGTAGGGTGCGTCCTGAGATAGATCTTTCCTGGATAGATCTATCTATCTGGGTAGATCTTTCCTGGATAGATCTATCCAGC
>JBCAUI010395510.1:0-28089 GCA_038406195.1 Haplosyllis anthogorgicola | reverse complement strand
AGTTAGACTTATTAGTAAAAGGAATTTCTGAAAAACTTGTGTGTTTATATTTTGGTTCAGTCTCAGTGCATAAAAGTTGAAGAGCAGGTACCAGCACCTCCTAAGAGTGTACGGGTAAATAGAAGGCAGTATCAATATGTACACTGAACACTGCAAAGGAATTTACAGCCTTTCAGGAAAATATCCTACATATCTATCCATGATAGTATTCAAAAACAGGAAAACAAACATTGTTAGATGCAGAATGGAATCCATTCGTTAAAGCTGAACTAATGTTGTGTAGAAATACGTTTTGCTTTTAGCCACAATACTAGAGAATTGGAGACAGGAAATTCGTTCTTGCTCTAACTGAGATGTTCCGCGCACGGTTATTATCTTTGTTAACATTATATTTTGAAAATTGTGAATAAATACTGTTCCTATGATAAAATATAAATCTAAAATAACTTTTTTTCAAAATAAATTAAAACAAATGATTATCATTCTAAAGGTATTATGAACATTACAGTTGAGAAAAGGGCTACTTTAAAAACATATTGTTATGTTATCTCAACTTACTACGCTAATATTATATGAAACAGAGATATCTTTTCAAAGATATCTCTCAGTGGTGTGCGGAGAATATTCTCAGTATGAAATACATTCTAGGTCGATTTCATGCAACTAGAGCTAAATGTGAAAGCTCAATAGAAGTCAGAGAGCATCGTAACAAGATAACAAGCAAGGGTTAGGTTATGTGGAAACTACATCTTTGGTCTGTTCAAATCTCCTTTGTGCCAAGTGTTCATCTGCATGATACGGAGTCCCATTAGGGGGCTTCAGAGAGATTTTCACATGCTGTTTCTCTCCACAACCCTTCTATACTAATCCCTTCATCTGCTATATGCATTGTACTACGCACTACATTTGCGTTCACACAGCTTCCAACGTTTAATATTCTCGTAATTCTTGGGAGTTGATTCATGTATTTGACAGAGAAAATTATTCATATTTATGAATTCAAACTGTAAGCAGGACATCTCAGCAAGTAATACAGAAGAATAGTGTCTGAATGAAATTTGTCCACATTTGTCGGCTGTCATTCGTATTTAATTGTGTGAACAAACAGCTCATACTCGACATTTTGTTTTACAGAGGCTTTGTTCGTGAAGGGCATGATCTCGCACCTAATTCCACTTCCACTGCTTGTGTCAATATTTTCTGAAATAGCAGATAGTAAAAACCAGTTGTAGCCTTGGAAAGTGAAGTAAAGTTATAGCTATGCCAATGTTTAAAGTGTAAACTGGATTCACTGGAGATTAGCTTTGGTTTTGTATTAGTTTCTCAAACATTTGGAACCGTCTGTGGTACAATATTTGTACATCAATGAGATGAAACATCTAAGGGAAGGCAAGAGGGAAAGAAAATACTTATTCATAGATAAAATAAAATTATGCATCCACAATCCATCTTTACCAGCATATGTCATGAGAAGCAATGAATTAATTCTGGACAAAAGAAGACGAGCAAGGTAGTAAGGTTATGTGTTAACTACATCATTTGCCTGTTAAAATGTGTTATATGCCAGGAAGTCATCTGTTAGATATAGTGTCTCATCAGGAGGCCAAAGAGGAGCCTACTCAGTATCAAGCTGCTTTCTTCCTACCTATATAGTTTAACAGCAGAAAGCACTCATCTGAAATATTGGACTATTATATTTCCTGATGGATTACCGTTCTCAAATATCATAAAAAGATCTTGATATTGATGTAACGTTTCTATACCAAAGCTAAAGGAAATTTCTACGACTGCCAGCAACACGACATTCATAAAGGACAATTTGCACCTCAATAAAGACTTCATTGCTGTCGTCTATGAATTCAGTGTACACAAGAAATCAACAACTTGTTTCCTCAGGCTATGTTATTGTGATTCTGCACCTTTTTATTGCATCTTCATAAGACTATGGGTCAATTACATTAAGACAAGGTTAAGAGTAACCTTAGGGATATTATCGCTGTTGACATAGAATCTAGTAAAGGTATAAATCGTCAGGTTGTAAACGCGACGGGTTGTCGCAAATCTACACAATTAAGATGTAGACCATCTACACTATAAATCAAACTTTTAAATATAATTTGCACAGAAAGGAGACCTTGTCAGTTGACTATGTTTTTTTTTGCTTTTTCATTACATTACCGTTACATAGCAAGCCTCTCTTTTGCAACAGGTCAAGCTTATCTCTTATAAATAATTTTGTACAGTTTTTTGGTCCAAACATTGATCACATCAGAAGCTTTACTTTACCCTGATGTATCTTTTGAAAATTTGAGAACATTGTGTAATAGGCCTGCAAATCATGAAATTCTATTCAGTTTTGGGACAATAGCACATCAAAAGCACAGCATGGAACTCTTCTGTTTTCTCTTTTGTTCTGTACGTTCCCAAATTTATAGGAATTTCTTGATTTGTTGGACATATATTTCTCTATCACGTGAGTCAGACGTACAAATTCTTCCGCTAACATATTCTTTACTACTCTCCACCACATTGCCATAAATTAAACTCATTGATACAAAACTTTTTTATATTTTCTTGTATAAAGATGTTTCTTGTAGTCAAGAAAACACAACATCACCATTCATATTGCCAAAAAGAAAATTGATGTTTTCATTTCCACACTCTAGTAGAAATGTCAAGCGGCTACATAGTTCTACAGTATTGCTTATTGATTGCATCGCAGTCTCAAGTAAAAGATCTTTACATAGTGTAGTGTGTAGAAGATTGACGATAAAATCTGATTCCTTTATCATAAGTGATTTTCAACCGATTTTATGTCCAATAAAGACATTTGAAGATGTAAACACGGAGTCAAGTTCCTCTTTTGAAAACTAGTGGGCTACTCCAGAAGGTTGACAGAAAGAGCCCGGACTTCTTGTCCGTGGGCCTGTCTGTCTCTCTGGCTGTGGGTGTGCCTTAAACAAATGTAACAACAATACTAGCATGATTAATAAGTACGAAGTCCTTACCAACAGACTCGTTGGTAGTAATAATATAGTGCCACTTAACATACTTCTCATTTCAGGGTAATGAGCGGCCAGATGTCAGTTCTGCTGACTAGACGAGACAAAACAACTATTGTTTTCTTAGATTATATAAGTTACCAGACTTGTTTTACCAGTATATTTGCAACATGTACTGACAACAGAAGGATCACTTTATGAAGCACACTCAACAAAAGTACGGCTAAATGACTGCAAACTGTATCATTTGCGTGGCACATAGGTTCTGTCGTTACTATTTACTTATCACCTGTTAGACAATCTGTATTGTCATAACTACTGTAGCATAGTGTGGTAGGTCAATACTACAATTTCATAACAGATGTAATACGCACGAGAGAACTACGAGACATGTCCGTACCTCATTAACATGTTATATATACATTCTGTGCAGGCGATTTTGTTCTTTCGTGACAATGAAACCGCAGTCTTTGGACTGGTAGATTTATGGTCCAATTTCAACAATAAAACAGATATTACCATATCATAGCAGCGAAACTCTTCTGATTCGATAAAGTTATATCTCAATAATTCACACAAACAAAACATTTAAATATAGAGAATAGAATTCTTTAAATCAGAAGGTAAACCATCGTTAGGTGTTTTGGCAAGGAAGACTATACACTATGTTCAAAGACATAACAGAAGAATATGATATCGGTACAAGTTGCAAGAGATACACCAGAGAAACAACATTGTCAACATAAGCAGCATTGTTGGTTGATTTGGTATAAGTACAACCACATAAAAACTCAATGAGCGCCAGTTAGCATCCTAACAAAATAACAAGACTGAAGTTATGTGGTAACTACATCATCTGTCGATTCGTTCTACGCCAAGAAGTCAAAAGCAAGATACTCACAGGCTTCGTATTCACAAATGTCTCGCTCGGGAACTAAGAAGGAATGGAGAAACCATTTATTTGTTTACGTTTTTACTGTAGGAGACGATGCCAACGATACGATAACATTTGAAAGCAAGGTGATCCTAATCCGACTTCTTCCTGACTTTTCAAGAATCTGATTTTGCTTGGCCTGTTCCAAGGAGCGATGTGTCCTTCAGTCCAGTAATGACATGTAAATGTTTCCAAACGTTCATTACATGAGAAAGGTAGGTCAGGTATTATTTAATGTAAAACATCATGACAGGGGGAATCAAGCCTGTCTACATGTATATACGGTATATCATTGCCATGTTTCTAAATGTCAGTGTAGTATACAGAAATATTATTCGCAGAAAATGTACAACATGCACTTTTTCCAGATGAATCTGGTCTCAAGTGCAGTTCTGTAAAGACGTCACACTTAATAAAACCATAAGAGCAAAATGTTACATCATATCAAATGTTACCGCAGGTTCGTCCTTCGTGGAACTTGCAATGACGTTATAAATGAAGTGTTCTAGAACCTATTGAATAATGCACCATGTGAGCAAGTTTTACAAACACTTATCGTTGCTTTCCGCGGCGGGTAATATACATCTTGTTTACGTGCATACCTCTCAGGGTAGTCTTTCATTATTTACGTTCATAATGTGACTTAACTTACAAAAGCCTGTTTCTTCTGTCATTTAGTGGGAATAGAGTTATGGAGTAAATATATCAAATGCAAAGGTATAAATATGGCTGTAAAAAGTTTGAAAGACTTGCTTTGTGTAAAACATCCCGGGTAGTCAATACATGCTGAATACGAATTTGCATCTTGTTTGTTCTCTTGAGGGAACTACAAGGATCATTACAAGTAATGTTAGCATGTGACAAGAATTTATAATTGGCAACATGTACCAGCCTTTCAGCAGAAAAAATGTAATATTATATGTCATAAAAATAACATTGTAATTAAAATTACATTAAGCTACCAATACAGTTTGTGTTATTGTTTGTATTTCATAGTGCATTGATTTCGCGGTTCCGTTTTTGCAAAACGTCTTCCACTTCCTTTTATTATTATGCATCATCACAGAATCTGAGTACGAATATCCTGATCTACCTGTACACACAATACGGGTTTATTGTTGAGGAATCAACCAAAGTAGATTGTGTTTATTGGCAGATATTATACTTGTAAACGAGCAGCTAAAACAAATGTCTGGCCAAAGTAAAACACCCAAGCACATAGGTATGTCATGACCTGTGCCCACAAAAACATCATCAGTGATCATGACTGGACTCTTGTTATTAGAAACCTAGTTGTAAGGTATACGTTAATAACATAAAAGGTCATAAGCTTCCGTTGAAAATTAGATATATTTGTGCCATTGACAAATTTGGAGTTAACCAAACTGTTCCGTATTGAACATAAATGATTGCAGGGACCAAATACGCTCTTCACTGTTTATTTACATTTAAAAACTCAGGACATGTTATCTGTTGATATTAGAAAAATCTTCGTTCATTCTTAGCAACATTTTATTCATCAATTATCTTATTATTTCAGTTTTACTCAATCTAAAGTACAGGTAAACACATGGTACAGTAGACACAGGCATCCATGACCGGATGAGGCTGCTAACTGACAACATATATCATAACAGTCAATGACAAAATGATTAAATATTTCAGTTTGGCAGTACATGTTGGCGACTACCAGTCGAGGGAGGGTGTCTTAGATGTACCTCTGTATGTCCCACGGCAAAGTGAAACGTTCTCATTTGCAAAGGGTATACACTTAAATATCTACAATACTCTGCGTTGAGCGTCAAAATAATAAATATAATCATACAATGGAGTAGACCTTACAAACTGACGTCCTCCTTAAATTCTGTCGTAAATTCTAGACATGAGTAACAAGAATGTGGCAAGATTCATTTACTCGTGAAGCACAAACGTGTGATTTATTATTTATTAATCCAACAAGTACCCTGTGTATATTGGCCATGATTATACTTGTAAATGTTTCGTTTGGCAAAGGCACCAAACACTGGTTGTTTGAAAGTTTATATTTGATTTATTAAGGCTTTCACAGATTCTACCGGTTTCGACTATTTGTGTCTTCTTCAGGAACCGTTGTTACTAGGCAATTCAAAATAGTTTATATGGGAATTTTACTGCAGTGGCTAGAGCTAATTTTGATTACTTTCTATTTTTTTAAAATTAACTTGTAAATGAGTAACTAAAACAAATATCTGGCAAAAGTCATAACACCAAGGTAAAAAGGTATGTCATGACCTGTGCCCAGAAAAACGCCAATGTTTAACAGACAGGTGGGACTTTCCAGCACTGATGGTGCAGCGAAAATTACTGCAAAACCCTAGAAAATATACAAAACTAAAGGAAGTATTGTTTTGTTCACAGGGAAAATGTTTTAACATGGTACCGGATAAAAAGATGTTCAGTAATAACTTGAAGACATTGGCTGATAACACCAACACTTAAGGATGTTGAGGTATTACCTAATAAAAGGATTCGTGTGCGTATTTTTTCTTGAGACAGAGACAAAGAATTTATAGCTACAGGGTTGTGGACACAATCTAAGCATGTCTTGAAATTTCAATCTTTGCTTACATCTTAAGTCCATAACCCTAATATTATATCCTAAAGGCACATACTAATAAAACCAAGAAAGGAATAAGAAAACTTGAAAGTATTGTTAAAGTTTGCGTACTTACGAAAAATACTAAGTTGTCTACGACAAATGTCATAACCAATGACTTAAATTGGAGTTAATAAAAAAAATGGGTGTTTTAAATTAAATTTAAACAATCTAGTCTTTGACGATATAAATAAACATAATTGGCCACACAAGTGGTTACCTCCTTTTAATATACAATTTTATAAATCAAAGAACATCATGACACAAGCAGGTGTTTTGGAAATCAACAGTATTTCATGGATACTTTTGATAAAACGGCCAGTTTAAACAATTCTTCATGTCATTCCCAAATCCCAAATGCCCAAATGTAAACGGAGAAAATGTTATATGGCATTAGAGCATAATGTTAGAGCCCCGATTCATTCTGGAATGCGAATGAAACGCAGTAATAGGAAGAACTGTAATAAGACATTACTGGAACCGTAACGAGAAACAAATGAGGATGTTAACTTTGCTTTAATAAAAAAGTGGTCAGGTATGGAGAACGTTAATAATACACCAAGTTTCACAAAGCCTGTTTGTTGGCAAAAATTCTAATCAGCATGTAGACCTGTCAGTTTGATTTTAAAACATGGTCATTTAATGTTAGGCAATAGTAGCCAATAGGCATAGACCCATTAGGAAGCTTACCATAGATGGTTATTCTGCCAACAAGAATAATACATTCCATTTCCCTTTAGCACAATTTTGCTAATGAGTCCTTCCTTGAGAAATACATTGCGCTAACAGAAGATCGAAGCCCTTAAGTAGTGTATGTTAAAAACTATTTTCAAATTCATAGACTAAGAAGGAAGCGAATTTTGCTAATAAGTTCTTCCTTTAGAAATAAGTGACTCTAACAGAAGATCAAAACTCTTAAGTTGTTTATATATATAAAAATTATATTCAAAACCGTAGACTAAGCATGCTACAAAATAGACAGGAATATCGTGAGACTAATAATGAAACTTGAAAATGCTGGAAGTAACCATCCAGACAAGAGTTAAACATTCTGTACGTAAAGTAAGCGTCACTGACGTCGCCTATTTCAAATCCTACTTCAAACAGTTGTTAGTACCAAATATAAGACTCTGAAACAAAGGTACAGCTTACCACTCTTGTCGATGTTGGCTCATTGTTTGACTCTGATATGAAGCTCTGGACAGCACAGAGACACGTTATTGTTTTGGCTTCCACCTGCTTATTGTCAATGTCCAATTTCCTTAGACAGACTAAGAATGTATGCATAATTCATATTGCAGCAAACTGCCCCAAGGTTATAAAGAATACTCTCAGTTTATTCCCTTATTTAATCTGCCACACAGAGTGACGGAACTTTATGGACACTTCCTTTTCTGATTTGTTTCCTTTCTAAGCGGTAAAGGGAGGGACACAGTTAACAAATAACTATGCAAAACATGAGTGAGATTGAGACCAAACGACATGGGTAAAACGGTGTTAACAAATTCATATACAACTAAGGGGAAGAATCTTGTGAATAAATAAAGTTTACGTACTGACGAAAAATACAATGGGATTTTACTTGGGGCATTTTATAGAAGAAACGATAGATAAAATATAAGTTTTTAATGTTCATGAGGCAAGCAAAGTTGCTTCAATTGACCTAAAGTTACTCTCTGGTTTCGCATATAAGGCATAATGGTTCTGTTACGATTTTAGCTTGTCATTGTGTTCAAATCAGCCACCTGTACCTTGAAAAGGAAATATAAGTCCCAAATTGGGTATAATTTCAAAATTCTTACAAATTGCCATCACTTATTCCATAGATAAGAATACAGAGTATATAGTATTCGCCCGTAGCAACTTTTTTGCTAATGATGACATAAAATGCTGGATGTCATAGCACTCATAAAGTATAGATGATATCTTTGAGTGATGGTCTTGACCAGATCTGAATAATTAAGACGTAGGTCTCCAATTAGTGGGCACTCTTTAAAGCAGCATATGTATGAAAAGCAACAAGATAAATCACTACAGAGATAAGGTTGACGAACATACTAAAACAAAAGGTTTAACAAAAGCCTAACCTTTTGTACATTTCATTGTACATTGCATAATCTGTACATTAGAAGAAAATGCATACAGTTTAGATCCCATAAAGTCAAAATAATATATAAGATTACACTCTAAGTAAAGCAGGCTATTGTTACTTCTTACTAATACGCATGCATGTATCGGTTATAATTTTATTAAGTGCACAGAGAGCAATATGTTGTCTTTTCTTGTAATGCAATCGGAAGGACCATACCTCTGCGGTGTCTCTCACGTTTGGAATATTGGCTGCGATGTTTCAGGGTAGGTCCAATGACTCCCCGGGGAACCATAAAATGTTTCCTGCAAGAGGAACTGTAGCCCTACCGTTTCTTTGTGTTCTTTAAAACTACAAGATAACCTTTCAGAATTATCACGCTCTACGCACCTTCACTTCCTACCAAATGAGCCTAAAGAGCAAACTGGAAGCGAATAATAAGAACCTTCCAATCACCTATCTAGTACAAATGAAAATTCAGAAATTGAGACATTGTTTTGCCTTCATTTTGCTTGTCACAATCAAAGATATCTTTGTAAAAAGACCGCTGTTTTGTAAATAACGCTTAAAATATAGTTTACTATTAAAATTATGCATTTGAATTAATTCATCACGACGGCAGGGTAATTTTGTATACCTATACCGAGATAATTTATGAGTAATTGATTCGGTAAATATTTGGTGTGGAACTTGTACAGTGAATGTGTACAAACGTCAAATCATTCTATCCATACAGACGCATAAATAAAGTCTTATAAACAATGTCCTAAATGCTCATTTCCTTCCATAGTATCTTTACAAAACAACCCAAACATTAATAATGACTGTGTGTTTGTCATTATGCATTAGCTTCAATGTAATAAATCATTCTATACATCAAAGACACAATTAAATCTAAAGATATTGTGGTTGGAAGACGACTGAGAAAATTTAATCGTCTAAAATATTTCTTCATTCAGATTTCTCTCAATGGACATAGTAAATTCATGGGATAAATTGTATAAAAATCATCTAAGAAAAAGCATTGATGTTCATTTTAGGAGTTCAAGCATGAATGGAGTAAAAAGGTAGTAACAATGGTGGTTTACAGTATAGAAAGAGCAAAGAAAATCTTGTGACAGTAGCTTAAGGCAGGTAAGGTTAACCCAGGAGGGGTGCCTTCAAATTGCAGCCATTTATCTTCGGTGTCTCCATGTAAGGTGTGCTACACATGTCATAAGGTCAATACATCTTCAGGTGAAATTCACAATATATAGTCAAAAGTATAATGGTGCAAGCCTTATGATATTTATCTAATGGCACTTTATATAATACAGGCGCTTCTTTGTAATGTCAAATCTGGACAAATTATTGCAAATTGTGCTAAAGTTCGTTATTTTATATCCTACAACAGTCTATTGCGAATCAATTAAAACTATTTGCGTAAATAAGATTTGTTCTAACAGTTTTTATGCATGCAGTTGTTTCATTGACATGACTTATGATGTTTCCTTATTACAGACTCATGATTTTTTCCCATTTGTTAAGCCCATTTACAAGCCAAATTAGGCTAAATAAAGCAATACATTACAAGTCTCTCCTCTTGCAAGTAAGGAAATGATTTACGCTTGTACGTACCATGTCAACCCTGGTGCTTTCTCCCGGTAAACACCTTCCCACGGGAGGCCCACCTTTTCAATAGGATGATCCACACAGGCTCTTGCTGGGTGTTTTTCAGAGCTCTCTGACCAGTACCTCTAGATCCGAGGAAAATTTATGAACATCGGGAATCACAGGGTTAAAGAGCAGGGCCAGGTAAACTGAGACAGGAATGCATACCTTATACGTCTTGTACAGTGTTAGTCAGATGGTTAATTGCTTCACTTTGTGTCATCTCTTGTATCAAGTGACATATATCTATATAAAAACGAAAACATGCCATTTGCCAGTCAAAATACAGACTGAAGTTCTATAAATATCAAGGGAAACCTCACACAATGCGGTAAAAGCTATTGTCGTACACATTCACTTTCGCAGGCATCCTGATACCTTACCCTACCGAGAATCAGATACAACATATGATTAATTATGGTGCAGAAAAGGTTCTAAACGAAGGGATAATATTGTTACCATTTAAGAGAGAAATAGGTCAGACGTTTTGGCCAAGTGAATCAACTGTTTTTCTTCATATACTTTGTGAGTTGACTTACAGCGCAAATAATTAATACTCATGACAGTGGCAGAACAAATGAAACCAGCAGTAAAGCACTAATGACTACACATAACATTTGCACGAGCGACATTTCTGTAGTCTCCGATCTGCACATAATTTGAGATTTCGTGGCAGATTCCAGGAAAGTGACGCGCCATTGTTTTAGTTCCCACCTGTCCAATGGCAATGTTCAATTTCCCTGGACATGGTTTGTCGTTTATAAATAATTCACGGTGAAGTAGATAGTAGCAAGTTTATAAACTGTGACCTCTGTACCCTGTCTACATCACGCTGGCGATGTTCTACCCTTGTATGGCATTCCGCGGTCGCCGTCCATCGTCGAAAAATACCGGATGGTGACTAGTTACAAGACATGGGACAATAGATTAGATCGGAGGAACGAAGTACCACATTTCACCCGAGTATAGTAGCACTGAAGTACAGGTAGCCAACAAATTGACTTTGCTCAAAACATATTGACTAATTAATAACATTACATTCTTACGATGATTTTTACGTGCATGTTTAATTTATAATGAAAACAGAAGCTCTTTCTGTTTCCTTAATTAGTGCTAAATATAGATCTATTTTAAAATTCAGCCGAAATAATAGTGTGATTGTCCGTTTTATCTGTTAAGGTATTTCGAAAAAAATTGACAGATGATTAGACTGGAATGCACATTCATGACGACAAACATAATTGATGGCTTCACTTCGAATACAATTTTTAACAAGCCAATTATTTTCGTTTTTGTTACTGGTAAGCCCATCCGTAACCATTTGTACTCTTTCCAGTAATATCTTGAGTTCTCAGGTTAATAAGGTAACGACTGTAAAAACTGAGTATCATGCACTACAAATTGACAATCGTTCTGTCGACTGAATTACGACTTTGCACCTGGTGGCGACCACCAGGCGCGGAAGGGTCTCTCGGATGAACCTCTACATATCCTGGGGCAAAGCGTAACTTCCCCATTCGCACCATTTCTAAGCACGTTACTCACCCACTGACATCGGGTCACTTATTCTTTTCTATTTGAAAAATACTAAAGACATTACGAACGTAATACCCTAAAGTTGTTGAACAGTTAATGACATTCCCTTATATGAAGAAATAAAAACTACGTTTCGAATATCTTTCTGTACCAGCTCCTGGAATCTAGTTTACGTTGGGTAGAATGGGATTTCGCCCTGTGTTCATACGAACAAAAAAATCGTAAACTTTCTTCTGTTCCGAAAATCGAAAGATACTTCATCCCTTGATGGGTAAGAATGATACGGACTTACATATGACTTAAAATATCTAATGTGCCTATTTGCTTTAACATTCCTTTATTTACAAAACATAATGAATATATTTATATAAAATGCCATTAGCTAATTTACCACCTTTCCAAACCATCATTAAAGTCAATAAGCCAGCACTTGGGATTGTTAGATATAAACAGTGTGTGAATCTCCATAAATATTTATAGCCACAACAGCTAGGAAAGAGCTTGATATAATGTACAGGTATTGCATTATGTATCTACATTAAATAAACGATAGGTGTGGGTCTTCTTGTAAATGAGCGGTAAATGTGGATACTCGTCCAAATGATAATAAATGACAATGGATACGTCTTGACCCTTGGACACTACCCATAAATAAAAACTCACTGAACATATGTAGACATTACTATCCGATAATTCCAACTGAACGGATACAACGATGATGCGGGATCTCAAAAGTTGATGTCTAAATTTAGATTATCTGGTGGATTTCGTATTGAACTTACTAAGAAAATGTCAAACCTTAGTGGCATCAAAGTTCAAAATTGGAGATGACATAAGTGAATGATGGTCTTTACTTAGTTCGTGAAGTTTAGAGCCTAGGTTTCCAATTAGTTGTGACAAAAATATACAGCCTTTCTGTCGTGAAACACTATTCCATAACATTAAAAGTATTAAATCCGTAGTAGACAATGTGTCACTGACATTGTAACCTAAGCTTTGTCTCCCGAGATGGTAATTTTAAGTCAAATTTCAGTCACCAATTTTTCTCAAATCACGCCGATTGTCAGGATTGTAGATAACGTGGACAAAATGTAAAATTTGCGATGTGACGCGGCTTGGTGTTTTCTTGCTTCGGAGAAGGGGAGTAACGTTTGACATTTGCTTATACTCTTCCGTTTCCAGCTCTGGTCTCCCTGAGTGAAGCTGTGTGACCCTATTTATGGGGCAGCTGCCGCCTAGGCAGTAGACAGGGTAAACAAAGTGTTGGTGAGGGCGGCTGCATATCCCTTGCATCCCTTGTTTAATTTATAGTAAAGTACAAAATACCCACAAACCCGTAATATGGATCAATACAAGATGATTAACGAAATGTACCCTGTTCATGTCGGTTTCCAGCACGAGAAAATCAAGAGTTCCATTACGATGATTGCTTGTCACAAAGAAAATGAAAACAGCAAAAAGAGCAGAGAAATGCCGTGACGCTAGCTTAAGGCAGGTAAAGTTAACCCAGGAGGGGTGCTTTGAAATTGCGGCCATCCATCTTCAGAGTACCCAAATAGTGCAGTTGCCGCAGGTTTAAGACACCAGTGGTCAGCAATTTGTCAAACGCAGTTCAAACTTTAATAGCATTGGCATTCAGTATTTGATATAGTTGAGTTCAAGCGGTTTTCAATTTACTCTGTTAAGTTTGTATTAAGTGTCTGTTCACCAAACATTTCAGGAAATGCGTAACAATAGATATGTAACTTCCTTCAGCACAAATTATTCATCATAAGGCGTTATGTTAACCAATGCAACAAAAGTATCTGTTGTTTACTTAATCTTTATTCAGTGAAAAGGTAATTTGCACTGAGAATTTTAAAAGGTTCGATGACCTTTTTTATGGAGACAAAAAGTGTTCTTTGGGTGTTTAAGAGGTTTGGAAATCCCAAGTCCAGGCACCGAGATGTACGGCCCGTGGAACTGATTGGGCCAATTCTTACAAGAAATGTTCATCAATAATACGTTGTGATGAAAGCCAGGCAATTGCCTTCCCATGTTGATGACTTGTTCTATTAGGAGTTTGCTTATGATTGTTGAAAGCTCAAATCTCCGATGCCTTACACTTGTTATGGATTCGTATTAACTTGTCTAACTCGCATTCACCTCTGGTTTACTTTACTTTATCTTCTGTTTCCTGAACCAGATACAAATGAGCAATATTGACATTCTCAGATGTACCATTCTACCGCTCGTGTTGTTTTATAATACAACAAAAGTTTGGGGGTCAAATATGAATAACATTCATGCAAATAAGTAACTGTGAGATATGGACTACCAAATTTTATATAATTTCAACATGTGGTATAAGTTTACCCTACTGTCCACCAAACATAAATACGGTCAAAAAGTGGTTTGTTTAAATCCAGCTGAAATCTGATGTTTTGCATAAAGGATCAAGGTGTTTTAGCAGGGATTATTCGTGTAAAATACGATCATAGTAATGGGAGGTAATTACATTTGCATTAGATTTCAATAGATGGATTCATTTGGGATTTAAAGCAGGATGCTAGTGGTTTTAACACTACAAAACGGAGTAAATGCAACATAAATACAGGCACATTCAGTATTACGCCAAATATTCAAGTCCTCAAATATGTTTGACATTTGATTTTTTATTCATATGAAAACTATTTAAAATAATTTGGAGACGTGGTTGTGCTGAAGTAACCGAAATAATAATTCTTTTCGTAGGAAATCCAAAAACATTTTTATCATAAATTATATGCGTTTCCTTCATCACCCATTGTAGCAAAGAGGCTAAATCTGAAGCTGAGCAATTTGTGCACATTGTTGATCTTTGTGTCGGTATTGACCTAATTTTGGCCTTTGTCTATCAGTGGCCTTGCAGCCATTTTGTGATCAATTATTGCGTGATATATATTACAAGTAATTTTCAGTTCTGCTGGTTTTGCACTGAAGTAACATTGTCTGGTAAACATTTGAAAGATAATAGCAGCTGCGTTGAACGCATTGTTCATGCAGTGCGTGTCGCAAATTAGGATCTACTGTTGACCATCACATAAACTAATGACCATGTAAGACATCAAGGGAATGTGTTGGCATGTAGTAGGGTCATATCACACATTCAACATAGGTGTGGAACAAGGCAGACACAAAGCAGTGTCCACCATCAATTACATATACCGCTAGTGTTCATCAGTGGTTTGATCGAACCCAAACGGGACCTTCCTTGTTTGTGCATAGATAGGTGAACAGATATACGACAATTTCTTCAATAGACTGGTCACAATCATCTATTTTGTAGTTGTTATTTTTTTCATGATTTATAATACGTCTTTCTGTAACAATACTAAGGCATTTCTTGACATGGATGAACGAACAGATACATTCCAACCTTAACACGGTCTCATCAATCCATCCTACATGTGCTTTTGGTTTTACCCAGATTCTTGAAATAATTTGAGACAGATGATCCAAAACTGATGTTGTGGTAAATTCCGCATTCTCGTCTTACACAGGATCAAATTAATTGTCATTTCTGACACCAATGTAATAAGTTTGGCAACTGTACACTCCGTATCATTGATGCAAAATAAACCACTCCACTTGTAAATTTGATCAGACAGATAATTACAAGTGTCCCGGATCAATACTGGAGTAAATTGAATTTCACGCTATGACGTCGTCGTGTTGCACTGAAGATGGTCTCACTGTTCATTACAGAGAAGCTTTTGGGAGTATGTAACATAGGCTCACTTCATGAAATTGTCTTATCTGACAGACTTGCCAATACTTTGTGTTTTCCCCAATTGCTTCGTATCAGCTTGTTGAATTGCATTTGGCTTTTCTTCTTGTTGCGTATTTTGTGTATCACATGAGCTTTTCTGTCTCTGATGGTATTGTCCAGTCCAACGGTTCAATGCTCGCTCATTGTGCACGCACTGCACACACACACACACACACACACCAACACACACATACGCACACACGCACACACATACGCACGCAAAGTCTGTCGAATCCTAATTGTCTGATTCGAAAAGTTTTACAGCGCACAAGTGATTCAAATTAGTCATCAGTTGATCGTGAAGAGAAAGATTTGTTCTTATCATTCTCTTTTGCGTCTATAATCATCCCATGCTGGGGAATCATTAGACTAAAGATCCCTGTGTAATTGCAATCACTTCCTATTGTGGAAGTGGGGTCTGATATGGTCCACAGGTGCAGTAATCCTAGTCGTGCTTTCTGCTTTCCATTGCAAACATCTTTTGTTAGGAATGGCAATAACAAAACAGTTTATCTTGTCTTTTTAAGTTGTCATTAATACATAAATTTTGAAAACGAGATAGGCGGTGGTTCTAGAGAAGAAAAAGTTCACTTTGCCTCCTAATACTTGGCATCGCATTTGACAATATGACACCACACTCTGTGGGTGTGAAGCCAGCTGGACGAACTGCAGTTTCCATCGTCAATTACACATCTCGAATCGGCTCCAGCCCCTTGATCATGTCAACATGGGACCAGCTCAGGTGTGTCTGGCTTGTCTAGCACTCAAAATTGTCAGGAAAAACTTTCCATTTAGAAAATTGGGACACATGTTATTTGATATCTCTCTGACCTCTTTTGGATTAATTTGTATGTTCTGTCGCAGATATTTATGGGTGCCATTGTTAAAGCTGAACTGGTTTACCTCTCCATTCCAAGTAGACGGATACTCCACCGTATCTAGATGAACGGGAACAAATATTATGGTTATTCCCCACTCTCCTATTTCCAATTCATCAGCTTCATTGCTAGTATTGACAGTCTCGTACCAAATCTGACAGTAGTCTTCAAGTATCACTAACACAAAACAAACCAGTACAGTTGTAAACTTGATCAGGCAGATAATTATAGGCGTCCGGGATAAATTCTGGAATAAATCGAAATTCACACCATGACCTTTTCAATGCGCTAGTTTTGTATCCTGTTCGTTTCAGGATTTATCTTGGAAAAAGAAAAGAATCTTGTCTAGTCCGAGAACCTGCTGTTCAATTTATAGCATACACAGGTTTAAAATAGGAGTCAGTGATGTTCATTACATTGCTGCAAATTATCATCCTAGGGAACATACATACATACATACAAATACTGTCTGTTGCGTACTCAAATATTGTCTGGTATCGACAAACCGTAAGGACGAGTAACGAGACAGCTTATTAAGCCGCAATGCTATTTGAATCGAGGGAAATTTTGAGTTGAATTCTCAAGTGCCATCAAAGGTTTTTTTTCAGAGAACCACCCCCCCCCCCCCCCGCCCCGGCACTCCTTCTTGGACTTAAGCCGGACCTTCGTACGAGACGTCTGCCTCACCCAACTACCCATCCCTTTTTAACTTAGGTTAGAACTTCGGACCGGACCCCATATTGCTGCTTTGTGTACCATTAGGACATCCTCGTTTATTATGATTTTATAAAAATAACTGTACTCCTACTTGTTCGGTAAAACCAACGAAAAACCAACTAGCAAATCATGGTCAATATGCCTTAGTTTTATCCACAAGATATTCAACAGACGAAGCCCTTGGTTAGACAAAACTGGCATGGTAACAAGTTCAATTAATTTACACTATATATTGCCACTCTTTCAGAAAGTTTCTTGCGTGTTGTTTTCCCCTCTGAAACAGTATTATCAAGCGATGTTCAAAACTTTGAATTGCATTTTTACGGCTCCAGGACATCATTTCTTTCATTTGTGGGTATCCTCTAAGAACCGTGCTTCATTTAATGCAATAAAGAAATGGTCTTTTATTATCTAAGGATTGCCACCAGAAGAGTTAACAAAGCAGAATCTTGATCTTTTTTTTAAATTAAATTTCAAATCCAGCTTCCATATGTTTCATTCATTATCTTGATGTCCAAGTACTATATTGGGCGTTAAAATCTTTACAATCTTAAAATAATTTCTTTCTGTTCCCTGGCAATGTTAAACTTCAGCTCTTTGTAATATGTAAATGGTAATTTCTTACACATCATCGCTGCAATAACACCATCAAATAAGGACCTACACATTTATTTAATGACCAGTGCCAATTCCTTTCATCATTATCCCAATGAAGACTTGACTTCCCTGACACTAACTCCTCAGAAAACATGCAGAAGCTTAAAAGAACATGGATAAGTGTTGAGAAGCACTTATTCCTAGAAATTCCATGAATTGTGAATGGCTTGAAGCTTGGGTGCTTTACTGCAATTGGAACCCAGAAGCAGTAAATACTTTTATGTCTGTGGGAGACCTTGACTTCATTTACTTATATTCTGCCAGTGCTCATGGTTCATTAAACACAATATTCATTTTTTCCTTTATCAACTCAAGTAACAAAGGACAAAATAAGAGGAGCTAATTTCGATCAACAAGATAAGTTTTGCTCGGAGTCTATCAAATATTCCCAATTGGCACCGAACTTGGTGTTCAGAAAATGTATTTCTATCAGTCAAATTGGTAAAAATGTTCTTTGCCACTATCTCACAAGATCCCAGACAAAATGCCCAGAACAGGACAAATCTCTGGGTGATTGGAATGACCTTCCAATGTGGAAAGTTGGACTTGATTTGATCTGGGGAGAACAATAATGCGGGATTGGGTGTCAAAGTATTACCGACTATCTGGTGGCATTTGGGCTACGAGCAAGATAAGGATCAAGGATATAATTCTGGGAATTTAATAATAAATCCGGGAAAATTCCTGCTTTGCATAGGCAAATCCATAAAGAGATCAACTATATCAGGCATAAGTGTCTGACATTGTACGTGTACAATGAATATACCATGCAATATTGCGCATAATTTTGTACCAGAAAACACCATGTTTTCATGAAGAGTGATCCAGAAAAGAAAAAAGAAACCTCAAACAATTATTAAGATAAGTGCTACACTAGACAGAACTCTTAACAACAAATAGCAGGCATACCAGCCTAATTAGTATGTGCATGTTTCAAGCCAGAAAACACTGACACAACATATTTTACTACGTAATTAGTGATTCTTATACATTTCTTGTCCTTTTACATCATTTTGCTCCTTATTCTTCTACTTGCGAATTTAAAAAGGGATTATATACATTTGTATGTATTTGTGAATGTACATTATGCACTTTTCTTCACTGCTGGTAAAACACAAACCTCCTAAACATGATATTAGCTTATTTTGATGAATCCTATTTCAGGCAGGTCATCGTAAAGTTCAAACTGGCACTTTTTTGTGAATTACATGTAGACTACATACGGTAGGACAGACAAGTATGGGCAGAGAACTCTTCATCATTTGAGCTTTCTCGCTGAGCCTTTCATACCTTTTTCTATTGCACATCAGCTCATTAATGTTTCTCTCTCAGATAACCCATACTGGGTGGGGTGTTGAAGTTTTTCCATCGTAAGCTTTATAATTGAATTCACAAAAGGTATCGCTCATTATTCATCACTGTTTGCAAATCACTGTACATATTAACAGTCGTACCGTTTATTTTGCTCTTCCTTTCAAGCCACCTGCAAGAAACCTACTCGTGGATATAATTAAATTATTTATTGGCAGAATTTTAATGCATTTCCACCGATGGTTATTATTTTGAAAATGTACTTTTTTACTCGTTATACTTCCTGAACTTTCGTTTGCTGAATTCATTTTCAAGGATATGTATTCTTGTGCTAAGTGGCGCAGATTTTGCATTATGCAGTTTTATATGAAAATTTTAATGAAATAATAAAACTTTTATTAGTCATTATACAATATGCGATGAACTTAAAACTCACAAAAGCTTATACATGCTTACTTAGACCTGTGGTAATAACAGTTTGGCCTGTTGTTCAAGGTATTTGACTACACTTTGGTTTCAACATGGGTAGTCTTAATAATTCATGCCTTTAAACATACCGAAAATTTACAAAACATTTAAACATTATGAAAACATAGTAAAAACTTGCTTAACATATTGTTCAATATGCTTCTTGGTAAGGACCGATCCATCCATCCATCTTGCCATACTGTTAAGTCCTTTAGTCCTTTGTTGCCTTTGACTTCAGAGTTCTAATTTTACACCTTGGCGCATGCACACGTAACCTAACATTATGACCTAAAGCCAAGAGACGTGGATTCCTAGAAAGCACCATTGGCATTCTTAAAGACTTTCAAGCATTGTTTTTCCATCCTTTATTACCGAAAACAATCACTTACCATTCCATTTCTGAGTTGTTGGAAGATGGCATCGAAGCTGCAGTGTAGAACTGCAGTGTCTCCTGCTGCCACTGTCTGTGTACTCCAAATGAAATCTACTTGATTTACAAGAGGGTTGTTCTCAAACTCCGCAAGTTCACTACTTGTAAGAGGTGGTACACCTTCCTCACCGGGTTTCACTGCAAGATAAATATAAAACAAGAATAAAATTACTATTTAATGAGTGATAATACATAGAATGACAAGAATAGACATTACATCCAACAGTACTTTTATCCGATGTGAAACGAAGTTGCATTAGACGATGAAAAGGTGAAGCATCACGAAACTTGATAACAAATACAGTATTATAAAACCTTAAAATTACACATTTATACAATGAGTTAAAGAAATAATTTGTTAACACACTTGTTAGACAATCAGAAGCTGCCATCTGCAGCCAATCATTTGCCAATAACACATTTTCATACCGTGCCTCTAGCCTGAACAAAAGCTCAACATAAATTTCTACTGTTTACAACAGAAGCACTGAGGAATATTTCTTCCTTTGGCATGATATTAAGAAATGGCAGTGGACGTGCTACCCTTATTTTCTACTCAAACTTTGTCAAGTATTTCGTGGCGAAAATTATATACGTATTGTCACGTTATTTTTAAAGTGCATGTGGCGATATCGGAGTAATTATGAAAGATAATCTAGAATCCTTAAAACTTTGTGTACTTGCATCTGGTTAATGACGTTTGTTGACGGCCGCACGACGCTTGACGACGGCCACACGAAACTTCACAAAACGAACAATGCGACTGACCATTTCGTGCGGCCAAACTATCAAAAGAGGCTAATTTTAAGAGACAAGTTTACTTTACATCAATTTCCTTTATGTTTGCTCCAATATGAGAGCCCCCATCAGGTAATTGTTGGGTTGCATGAGAGAGGCTCCATTCGGTGCTCCTTCCCCACCACTACACAATCCAGCCTTTTACCAAACCTATCATTAGTTAAGGTGTTGATTTCCAAATGCAGGTTCAAAAGTGATTTTTTTTCTAGGTCGTTTGGTGGCGGACCGAGAACAACTGAATTTTTTGAAATGTCATCAACGAAACATGACTATAATATTAGTATGATGAGAACATAATTATACATTGGCTTTTTTCGAAATTCACAGGAGACACAAGGGAAAACTATTCGCTCAGTATCCGAGGTGCTTTTGGGTAGTGTACTGGGAGTGAATGAGATACAACCTAATGAGCATATCAGTCTATGGAATATTTAACAGCACGATGCAGCCACATTCCACTGTAATTGTATTCCTACGTTTGGAAGATTTGGCAATTATCTTGCATAATGCATAGCTCCGCAATTTTTTTCAAGGATACTAAGAGCTGAAATAGTGTCAAGTAGATGCAGTAAAGGTGCATGAGGTCATTTATTAATTCCAGGCTGTCATTGAAGTCCTAAGTATGTAGATACAATTTAACCAAAATTATTAACTATGATGAGTTCACGAGCTTCAGAAAGTTAGTGAATATGAAAAAGAGATATTTTCTGTAAAGTGCACCTGTAGGTATATATTATCATACTGAAGATAACTTCACAGTGAGTGAGCTCAGATTTCATGGTGTCACATTAATTGTTTCGGGTTCATCTGTATTCACATTCAGTCTTTTCATCAGGAATGAGTATTAGTTATATTAAAAAGGAATATCCTCAGGCCTATCTCTTCTTAACACTTAAATATCTCCTTAACCAGCAAGGAATAGACAAAGGCGATTGCAACATGAGTCTTCTCTACATGGGAAAGACATTTGATGTAGTATTTAGGCAAAACAAAGCCCCGTATAAAATAACAATGGTTCAACTCTCACCATTCAGTGACCCATCAAACCACAATGAATAGTACTGAAATTACTGTTATGCCATTCATGGTTAACCACTAGCCATGTAAAAATGTTTTCTCAAAGGCTTAACCTAATGTAAAATAAAACATTCAGGTAGCAAACTATTGGCAAAAGAAAACATTAGACAACCAGTCAAGGTCAACATGCTTCTGTGTGCCAGTGGTGGATCACCTCAAATAAGAGATGAATTTTATACACAAGAGATCAAGACATTTGTCTCATGTATCCCTGAACATTGACATCTTAAGTGCTCCATCATGTAGCTCACTAATATGAATCCACACATATCATTACTATTATCACTGATGACAATTGGATGTCACTTTTGAAATTTACAACGATGGCATTAATCCAAATATGGGGGAGGGGATATTTCCTTTCCTGATAATTCGAAAACAATAATTATAGGTCTTTAACTGACATGAAGAAAGAAACTTATAAAGATAAGGCAAATACAGGCAATGGAAAATTGCAATTCTATAAAAGAAAATACAAAGAGATATTTGACAGGCTAATAGATGTCAAAGTCTTTTTCTTTGTCAACATTATTTATGATAGCAATTTTTCACAACAGTAGCTTAAATGGATATTTCTTTCGTAATGTTTTAACATAGTACAAAGCAATAATTCTTTGATATTAGTGAATCAAGGATGTACTCCGGGGAAATTCTGTAGCCATTGATTGGTGCAGCCCACTGTCATTTTGTGAGTAACTTTTAGTGTCAAACTGATGAAGTAGATAAACCCCAGAGAACTTTATTATATAATATGTCAAAGCACGCAGCAACGTTACATGAAGTCTCCAGCATTTCCGTGATTAGCATCTAAGAAAGGTCACCAATTAAATTATTTCAGCTGATACTGTGCGCTAAAATATTTTTGAGGATTATATTTTAAGAGACAGTTTTCATAGACTTTCGCATCGAAATAATTATACTTCTTCTTTAAGGCAACGTCATCAAGCTATTGAGTTGTTTCCGGACTTAAATGAAGTCATCAGGGGATTTAATAGTCGAACTGAAATATAATTGGAAGCTGTATGCATCAATCATTTTTTATGGTCAACAAAAAATAAAAAGCCATCAATAATGCTACTGGTGTCTACCAAAATCATGACAATATACATTAGTAAACCGAGATAAGGGGAATGCTTTCAGAAGTCAATCATAATAAACTCCTGTCATAGAACGTGAAATATATATTTATATAAATGTCATCCAAAACCTATTGTTCTATTCATAAAATGTGCACCCACTTTTCAGGTCACTTATTTCGATATGTACATATATATGTTTTAAGCAAGAGACATTTGCAAAAAATAGAAAAGAAAACATCAATGAAAATGAAAATCCTGCGTATCTGTAGCCAAATGTAGTCCGACTGTGTTACTCAAAAAGAGCCATTGGTATTGCATTTCAGCCAATATGAAGCATAACATGTTATTTTTGATCATGATGTATCAACTTTGTCTACATTTCTGTTGTAAACTTCAAACATTATGTAATAAAGATCACTAGGGTTCAGCCATTCTGCTTTGTTTGCCACTTAAGGTAGTAACAAGTGACAGGGGGTTGACCCAATCAAGTACTACTAAATTTCTTCGGCTGAATACTGGTCACTTGATAACATCTTCTCATTTCTTCCTCTATTGTGGACTCACCAATGCGAAGATATAGGTGATAAAGGATTGATTGCAGGTGGCTACAATGATAACTACATGAGCAATGAAAGCTTATTGAAAGGTAATAGAAGATGGTATCGGACTTCCCCATCTCAGATCTGATGGCTTCATCAGATTCATAAAATACATTCTGATCTATTCTAAGGACATTCACAGACTGTCCATTTAGAAGTACAATGGCTATTGATAAAAAAATATCAAATACAGCAAAAATTATTCTTATGGAATGTAAAATGTTTGGAATAGTTTCCAATGTTATTTACCAAAATAAAATAAAAAACGTTGGCGTATTGGCTACGAAGGGAAATCTACGACATAAGATGTATTGTCTAACTTTAAACCCGTAATGACTATATATGTACACATGAGCTAGTAAACATACTCTTTAATTACATAAAAGTAGAACTCTGTAATTCATAGAATAATAAATAGGGTTAAAAGGAGATTTAGGTACAAGATGCTGGAGGCAGCGTTTTGGCCACACACAGACCGTACCTCTTATCATCCTGCTGTTATGACTGTAATCAGTAAGAGGATTTATAGTCTAAACCGTAAACCACATAATGTTCACCTTGGAGAATGTCATACAAGATACGTGCTCTCATCTAAAGGGGCCAAGGTGTTCGTGCAGTTTATTCCTTATCGTTCAAACGGCAAGACACTAAAGTACCCAGATGAAAACGATGGACTGGGAGGTTTGTTGAATGCACAATGTTCCAAAACATTCATTCACTGCGTCAGTACCAATAGTATTATTATTAAGTTGTTGCATGGTAATAAGGCCATCACCAGCCGTGTTGGAGAGAAGCGCAGTTTATTCCAAGCCTCCAGAAAGTAAAATGTTGGCAACTCCAAGAAGGTGGATAATCACATGTTTAATGGTTTAGCCACAAAATCGTCAAAATGTCACATGGAGTAGTTTTGGAAATGCTTCGCGTGCAGAATACCTTACCAGAAACTTAAAGTAGGTCAATCTGATAGGTACATCAGATAAATCAGAAATACTTGGACAAGGAAAAATAAAAAGTCATTTGATGGCATGAATGTTACATGCCAAGTCTTTCAAAGTTTATGTTAAAGTTAACAAAATGACACAGCCTGACTGGGAGGTGTGCTGTCACATCGTCCTAATCTTGACGGAAGTCTTGTCAAGTTGTCGGATTTACCGAAGTGTCTACAAAAGGCAGTGGAAACTGTAACGTCATACAATTTAATCTACGGCAAATTTTCAACTGCTTTGTGATCGTTCTCAGCTTTAAAAAAGAAGACAATTAATAGAGTTTGTGTATTATAATTGTGTACTATAATATAATTACAGTGGAGGTATAAACCGAAGCTAAACCGAAAAGAGTTGCCTCTGATTTTTGAATGTTAGAAATGTACACGTTAACAACTTTATCATCCACTGTGAACCTCAGATTATTATCTAACTTACAAGTTTATTGAAATTCTATTAAGCTTTCGTTGGTAAGGTGATATCATGTTCGCTATTGCTGTTTTATAAAGACATAGTTAGTTATCAGAATTAAATTTCCAGTTGAGTCTTCTTGACTTCTATCATAAATCACGAAGTAAGTAAAGCCTTTCCTGACATAGTGACTGATAACATTCCTTTGCTTTTCTTTCGGCAGAATAGTAGAGGAAGAAAAGGTCCTGCTTGCCTTGACTTGTGTGTTAGAAAAAAAGTGTATTCCTTGGCGGAGGAAAGGTTGCCAAATTTGTCTTGACAATTTTCTCATGTATGGCTGAAGAGTGAATTCTCTTTCTTACCAATACATGCGCTCGTGGTCGGCTGGGATGCGAAGAAAAAGTGTCAGGAGTTAGAGATATAAACGTTCGATAAACGTAGAATTTTCCCATTTGAAAACATATAACTCATGATAATTCAAAACAATGAGATGATTTCATGAGTCGATTACGTGTACATCAACCACTATATATATATAGTGCACACATTTTTATGTATCAGCGATTTAGAAAGAAAATTTTAATGCGTTTTAAAATCCTGAGAAATAAGATTTTCTCATGCCAATTAGTCTGAATAGTTGGCGTCCATTTTGCACTTCGGTGTGGAGATGAAACTTTCAAACACTTTTTTGTGTAATACCGTGGCTACAATTGCCAACTTTGTTTGGCTCGCTCTATGTGAACATTCATAAGTATCCTCTTGCTTTGAGGATTATCTTCAGCATATCTGAGTTGGGTAATTGGAAAGATGCAATGAACCGGGATACGAACCAAGATACAGTGGAAAACATAATAAGAAATACATATTGATAAATGAGAAATTCTCAGCAAGCCAGCGTTTATATTTCTCTTTGTTGAATGGTTTTGTTTCTTATTGATGAGGATCCGTCTCCAGTTAAACATAAATTTGGTATGTTAATTAACAAGTAAATCATCACAATCGTACTCTTGGTACAGGTCAGAGAAGAAATTTACTTCATAAAAAATAATCATAGATGCCTTTGATAATATGAACCAAAGAATATAAAAAAATATAAAACAATTTAAACATGAAAGTGTTTCAAATTAAAGCACCCTTGCCAATAACGTTCATACACTTTCAACAAACGCTATTTTACATGATCATTCGGCAAAACACAAAATATATTTAGCTGAGGTCGTGCTAGTCAAGAGTAGTGTTTTTCTCCAACAATAAGCTGTAATATCTGGTCCAATTATACCAGTCAATGTTATCTTACATGATCAGTGAAATCAGTGCTCTGTGAAATTAACTTTCAACCAGTCTTTGTCAGCCCGATCATAGATTCTGTATTTTGCAAGTAGATCATGTTCTGTTCTGCTAGTATTGAATCTTGCAATTTACCTTGTATGGAATATGTATGTGTTATTGTCAGCTGAGACATTTTGACCCATTGCCATTGGCACCAATCTGCCAATCTACAAATATGGCCATAGACTGATGTAGTGATTTAAATTAATCTATGAAGAAATTATGCAAAGAAGTGCGTATATTTGACATAAATATCTCCATGTTTTGCCTTAACAGATTTGTGTAAATATTTGAATATTATTATTAAGTTTCTTTTGTTCGAGTGGAAGGCACGGTACGAAATTCTATTGTTCGCCAAATTAAATGTAATCCTGAGCTGGCAATGAGTTGATTCCCCTCGGTCGATTCATACAAAACAAATATCTTCAAAATATTGTAACTTGTTCCGTATTTCTTTTACGGTAATTTAAAGTAACTTTACTAGGATTTAAAGCACAATGTTCACGTGAAAAACTCTGTACCGTTAATACAGATGTCTGTTATGTTATGTCGGAAGGACGATTAAATACAAACTAGTTCGGCCAATATTTATTTAAAATTTATGTGGATTAAGAGATCATCGGCTGCACAGACCTTTTTTGCTGTGTAAGTTGTATTATTTACATAATGCATTATTAAAAGCTTAGGATCTGATAGGTTGCATGACCTGGCATCTTTGCTCTTGTAAGCAGGTGAAAATCTCATTCAATTCAGGCATGATATTAAATACATAGAGATGTTTTATTCCAAAGAGAAACAAGTTGAGTTTCTTCAGTGGTAGATGCACACTTTTCCTTATGGGTGTCTCATCGCATTTAAAATTTCTGTAATAAATTTTTAGACTTGCAATAAATGTTTTTGTGTCATGCAAAATCTTACTCTAAAAACATGAAGAATTATGATTCTAGGATTCTGATTTTTTGTATTTTACAATTAAGGAAAGGAAAAACGTTTCTTATCTGTTCGTAACCAAATGTGTAACCTTTTCACACAATGTTTATTCATCCCAGTTGAATCGCTGCGTGTTTTCTTTCTCTTCATTAAATAAATAGATGTATTGCATGTCAAATTGTGAAATTGTAGAGGAAAGTAATCATCCAGTTCCTCATCTTATTGTGCATTTATTTTGGAAAAGACAAAAGTAATAAATTTAGAAACAGGATAGACATGGAAATTTTCCACAACATTAATCTTTTGAATTGTAGCCCATATAATTGGAGACAACTGAGATATATTCATATCAATCAAAGAATATGAGGAACCATCTCAAGCTAATTTTTCAAGAATTTGAATTGGTTCCACTATTGTAATTCCCTCCATGAGCTGGTATTTACGAGCGATTGATTATCGCTGGTTATGTAAGGAACAGAATTTTGAACGTTCATAAATAGTGTGTAAATAGTGCACAGTAAAGTTTAAGAAAAATTATTTTTGTAAACAACTAGGTGAAACCCGTGCTTCGCACAGTTAGGGAATGCCAGTGTATGTGAAAGGTGAGACCATCCTGTTCTCCAAGTGTACTTGGGCCCAGTCAGGGGGGGCAGTGGGTGTATGTCTACTTTGCCAATTTGCAATTGAAGTAAAGGTGGGATTCAATTGACATCCTGTATATGTATTTTTGGGTTTGTGCCAAATGCAGTGGTGGTGACCTTCCAAATGTCAAATATTAGGAATAAC
>JBCAUI010395399.1:0-14454 GCA_038406195.1 Haplosyllis anthogorgicola | reverse complement strand
GGACATGATCATGATAACTTTGCTTTCCGACCTTCTACAAGAGATTATCATGGTCAATTATACAGAAAGTACGAAATGAACGAATTAAATGCCTGTGAATTTGATGAGACTTACTGAAACTTAAAATGTATGCATCAGACATAGTACTGCCTGGAATGTTTCACGTTTTCAAGTGCTCACTGCAATATTTACCTTTCTCAACTTTTTCACATTGTGTCATTCCATTTCTCATTGGGGCGTGCCACCTCTACGAGATGAACTCCCTGCCATCTCATTGCAGGCAATGCCGGTAACTCCTTGCCCAAAGGCGTTTATTTCACGTGTCGAGTTTACAAATTACCGTCGGTGTCGTCGGCTTCAACTAGTCGTACGACACTCATAAGAAGTGCCTTTGCTTTGTCCAGCCTTTTAATGCAGCACTCATTCGCACACTCTTGGCAGAGGAAAGTATGGCAGTTGAGCATATTCGGATGGTCCACTCATGTTCTGTTATGTGCACCAGTCACTACAGGCATGACAACACACACCTTGGACTTTTTACGGGTTGGGAACTTCATGTACATGTATGCTCACACAACATAAGCCACGGTAAAGCATGGTGTGTGGTGATCACGTCACCAGCAACTACCCAGAAAGTCACCTATCCAAGTGCTAACTGTTGTAATATTAATTAAATTCTGGGCTTTGGAAATCTCAGTTAATGTTCCGCACAGGCAAGGAACCAGATTGGAAACACGCACACACATCCATGTGTTGCAACTATCTAATTAATTAATGAATATTCATGATATAGCCTTGGGCATTACAGCTGCTCACTTCTCATTCTCACACAGTTGGTTGCCAGCAGCTGAAGAGAACGCACTTGTATCTCTGGTAGTCTTGTAGGAATAAAATAGTTGTGTGTGAATGATTTGTTTGTCTTATTCCAATGTGTTCCATTAACCGTTACGGTATTTAGGAATAGTTCTAGCACATGGAAACTTCGTCACTAACCAGGCTCAAAGTCGCTTTACATCAGTGGTTGGATCGCGTCAGGTGCAACTTGCTAACGAGGCTGCGTGACAGCAATGCACATTCCTTCTGTATTCATTTTTATAAGCCACTGTACAATATTTACTGCAAATATGAGATGCAGGTGTAACCCATATGATAAGCGACTGAGTAATTTCACCAATTCATATTAACACAAAATGCTTGATTTTAGAGGGACGCCCAGCAATAATATAGAAGTATAATTGATCCCAAGGAAAGGATAACAACCAAAATGCCTGTCCAAGAGGAAGAAGATTTCAAACGGGGAGGTGTCGAAAAGGTCGGAAGGAAGAGGAAGCGAGAACGCGATTTGTTTCAGGTATTGTACAGCAGAGCCTAACTTGCCTAATTTACCTAAATTTGCCTAATTTAAAGTTTTGTAAAATACATTTTATGGAAGCATATTCTGTTTTTAACTTCTAAGTGGCTTAACCTTTGTTAACACTTTAGGTTGGAGATGGTGAGGGGAGTGGAATTAAGAAGAAAAAGAAGATTATAAGTAAAGCAGAGAGGCTAGCGAAGAGAAGGGCAAAGCTGAAAGCAGAGAAAAAACGTGAGCTAATATTCAAGCCAAATGTGGACAAAGCTTCGCTATTTACTTCAAAGGTACGCTCATCTTGACTGTTAACGTAAATATGAAAAATTGTGTAGATATTATTCATTGGATTGGTTCACCGGTTCTTGCTTAATAATGGAGTGTTTTTACATTACACTCCCTCCTTCAAACTTTTAAATTACCTCATCTTTTACTATCAGTCACATAACAAATAAGTTGTCTTAGAATAGCACTGTATTATGAGATGTCCTGCTTTATTTCGACACAAAGACACAAGTTACCATCATTTCCTATTAAAACGGTCCATTTGTGCGACTTTCTTCTCTGTTTCAGGTAATCGCTCAGGACATGCTGGTGTCAGGAATAATCAAGGAGATCCACGACTATGATATGGATGTGTCTTTGCCCAACGGTATAACAGGGGTTCTGCCAATCACAAATATATCAAGCAGATACACTGAACTGCTACACAAACTAACAGGAGATGAAGAACAGGTCCTTGATGAGGTAAACACATTTTAACTGATCACATACACGTTCATGTTTGGCAATATTAATACTGTAGATTAAATACAGAATGACATTCTCGATACTGATCCATTTGAAACCGTTGTTTCTGTTGCTTTTTGTTGCGAATAGTTGTGATCATTTTCTGTTGTTTTCAGGAAATTTGCAGCCTCAGTGAACTATTCCGAGTTGGTCGACTGGTTAGGTGCAAAATTGTGGAAAGTTCTAGTGGCAAATCAGGCAAATGGAAACCTAAACTTACTATCAACCCGAAGGAAGTCAATCAAAATTTAACTGCAAGCAATCTAAAAGCTAATGTGGTATGTGTTTCTGTTTCGTTACTTGAATAGCGTGCAATATGAATAAAATTATGACGTAATGTAGAAATTTGAGATAAATTTTTGGTCCTCATTCTGTTTTGTTTCAGACACTGTGCGGTACAGTAGCAAGTGTGGAAGACAGAGGATATGTTATTGATTTGGGAATTAAAGGAGTGAAGGCTTTTCTCACTGAAAAGGATTCAGAACCCTACATTAAAGATGGCTACGGTATAAATTAAAACAATTTGCAGAGAGTTGCTGCAGTAGTGCACCATAATATCAAATGGAGCAGAATTGTTTCCAGTAGAGTTTCAAAGAAGTTATTAAATAAACCATTGGAAATTGTAGTTGGAAAGGCAATATAGTTACAAAATGATGATTCCCGTAAGTAATGTACAGTAAAGTATAATTTTGTTTATTATCCTAAGAAAATCAGGCTTTATTTCTTGCAGCAGCCAAGTTGCGAGTTGGTAGCTATGTACATTGCATGGTGAAGTCCGGCAAGCAGCTGGAACGATCAGTCGGAGAAAATCGATCAATTAATGTCATCATAAATCCCCACCAGATCTTTAGACAACAGGTATGTAAAATCTACCTAGCAAAAGGTAACCGAGATTGAATGTTTAGTTTGTGTGAAAAGCTCATAATATTAATTGGTATGAATCATGGACCAGTAACGAGATTGAATGTGTAGTTTGTGTGAAAAACTCATTAACTGGTATGAATCGCCGACCAGTCAGCGCAATCGTTCAAATTTAGACTCACACCTGTTTCATGTTCAAAAGCAAACAAAAAAGCAAACCGAAAAGAACTGCAATCAGTCAGGATTCGGAATAGCTTTGATGAATGATGTTACATAGAATCTATTAAATTTGAAACATTTTTCCAGGTTGAAGAAAGCTCTGGCATTACAGTACAGTCTGTGCAACCTGGTATGATGTTCCAAGTGACTGTCACGAAGGTAAGACCATATATTCATTTTCAGTACAGGACTAAATACACTGTACAACAGTCTGTTTATCATTGCGTTTTCAGACATGTATTACGAAGTAGTCGAGACAATGCAGTATTACCACAAAGAGCAGAGACATGCGGTATCTTATAATACAGGGCTTCTGAGGAAAACGTGAAATTGCTAATTGTTTGAGGCTGCAACATTTTCAGGTCGGTGAGGAAGGGTTGACAGTCAAGTTTCTGTCGTACACCGGAACCATTCATAAAACTCATCTTGAAAGGCATCCCGATAAGTTTGAGCAAAATGAAAAGGTGAGTTTATTTCATGATGCAAAACTACATTTTGTGAACAGAATGAAAGATTTAAACGTTTGGAAATAAAGAGAAATCTTGTTGTTTGTGTTACTTGTCAAATGTTCTACATTGGACCTTCCTTTGGGCGACTAACCAATTACGGGAAGAAACGTGGTCGTCAAAGGTTGCGGTCCTGTAAAGGAAGGTTCTTTACTGTGTAATTTAATGAGTTACATCAAAAGTTTAGTGGTCGTACCAAGAGATGTTGGTCGTGCAAAACGCCCGTCCAAAGGAAGTGCCACTGTATTCTGGAACAGAAGATACTTTTTGTGATCTAAAGGAGCAACAGGGCAACATGTTTTACGTTTCTGCTTGCAGCTGAAGGCCACTGTTATGTTTATTCAGCCAACAACCAAAATCGTTGGGATGTCAGCTTTACCGCATTTACTGACTCCGGACATCATGTCAAAACGGCCGTTCGGTGATTTATCCGTCGGAACGATTGTAGACGAAGCTACAGTGTTAAAGGTTGACAACAAAAGAGGCGTTTTCTTTAAACTTGGTGGAAAGGTTAAAGGCTTTGCATTCGTAAGTACATGCACTTTTATTGAATTTTGGGATAAAGGATGCATTTGTAAGAGGTGGCTGCATTTAATTTAGAATACATGTAAAGGTGTATGGATGATATTGTGACAATAAACATAGTCCTATTCATTTAAAGTTCTCACTTACATGTATTTTAGTTTAATGGAAACCGAGGAAATAAGTCGCGAGGAAAGCAATGTTCAAATAGCATGAAGGCTCAGTGTTGCTACTACTTTATAAAACAGAAAGATATTTTGTCTCAACACCAAAATTTTGGGGTGCGACATCCCATTTTGGCTTTTAGCCAAGTGCTGCTTCTCCTATTCTGCTAACCCTATTTGTTGGCACTAGCTTGACATTAGCCTTACTATGTCGCTTAGCATCCCATATAAAACAGTCAATTTATAGGACTGCACGGATACCATTTGTGTACCCTGTTTATACTGTAACAGTTAATTGTCACATCTCTAACTGTCAACAGCTCTGAAGTCATAGACTCTTGATACATTAGCACAGTATGTACCAATCAGCTTCTAAAGAAAGGGTGCTAGTGTGTCCAGATCAAGTGATGCCTGTCATAGCATTCCAGATTCCTGCAATTCTATTGGAACAGGCACCAATCTAGCTCAGGGGTAAATCTTTAGGACTACTATAAATGCTTCCTGATGTGAAGCACTAAAGGACAGTTGGGGTAGGTGACAGTTGCTATACCTTTTCCTTATGGAGCTGTAAAAGAGTAACTGAAGATGACTGTAGTTTGTCTTTGATATCAGAGTTGGACAAACTCCAGACGTAACACCTGTGCAAGTTGCATGCGCCGGTAGGCAAGGGAACTGCAGGTGTCACCTGGCAGGTGAACCTGGTCCTCGGGAGTGAAAGTTGTGCAACGGGGATGGGTCAGGGGCAGTTTCTTTGGGATAAGAAAAACCATAACAAAATATTTTAAACATTCTCGAAATAATAATAATAAAGATGTATGAGTTCCGTTCTCCCACATAAGCCATGGATTTTGGACATTAACGTAAACATTTACAGATCAACAACCTTCATTTCTGATGAATGTTTGCAATGTACATTTTGATGTACGTTTGCGACAACACAGATGACACAGTTTATTTAATTTGGCCTATTTCAAATGTCAGTTCTAATTTAAATCGTGGAGAAGTTCGAAAAACAGAATGCATGCGATCCTGCATATCATTATTTCTTTTCAGAAAAAGCAGTTAAGCGATTTAGAAATTAAGGACATTCCTGAAGAATTTAAGAAGAAATGTGTGCACAAATGTAGAGTGCTGGATATGGACTACATGGATAATGTTGCTGTGGTCACTTTAAAAGAGTAAGTTTTCCTTTCGATGAAACTTCATGCTTTGTTATGTATTTAAAATATATTGTGAACAAACATGCATTTCAGTAAAAGGCCCACCGTCTCTCTGTAAACAATCTTTGAAATGTCGAGAAATTAAACACAATAGAAATTACAAAAAAATAAAATAATTAACCTTTCAAAACATTCACATTAACATGTATTATTGGTATGAACTTGAACCAATGACCTGGGTACCAAAACTGGACCTAGATGTTACAAAGATGAACCCCTTCATACCAAAAACAGTTTCTTAGCATTGTAAAAGTTTAAGCCCAAACGAACGGACAAGGCTACAGACAGACATGACTGATTTGTTATCTTCTCACATAAGTAAACGGTAAATGTGCATGTAATGTACCGTATACAATAGGACCTCTTTTGAGCGACACCCGACTTTTGCCTCCCAAAAGTGTTTGGTATATGGAGGGTGTCGCTCAAAAGAGATATGATTACATACATTTAATACCACAATGTCACCCAAAAAAGTGTCGTAGAAGACAGAGTGTCGCTCAAAAGAGATGTCGCTGAAAAGAGGTTATCCTGTATTTTCTTACAGGAGCATTCTCAGCAAGCCGTTTCTAAAGTATTCGGACATAGAACCTGGCATGGTAATCGAGGTATGTATGTTCCAAACATGTAAGGTATTGATCACTAAATTTCTTTGTGAAAATATCTTAAACAAGAGTTGAAAAACTCCAGCCAGTATGGAAGCTATACTTACTGTATTATTATACTCATTCGTAACTCACACATGTTTATGTTTGAAGTATTGGTGGTAAGCAGTCCTGTCAGGAGATGACTACAGGCAAAGTGCCAAGAATTCACGATATGATTGGTGCTGGACAAATCATGATTACACCAGCAAAGTATGCTAATGGATATGATACGATGTAAATCTGTGTTGTAGGGTACAGTAAAGAATGTTTTGAACAGAGGCGTTTCCGTTTACTTTGGGAAACATCTCCAGGGATTTATTCCTGATATCCATCTTGCAGATATTCCACTTAAACACCCTGAGAAGTTTTACGAACCTGGTGGAAAAGTTAGGTGCAAGGTATGATGTCACGACTGAAAAGAAGCTGAATGCTTCATTTATTTATTTGTACTATTACTTTAACTGTAAAATTGTCTGACGGATCTTAAAATCAGTCAGTCAGAAGCAACTTTAGTCAGTCATTGTCCGACGGACTGACCTTATTTTGAACACTGAGTATACACAGGTTTTTCACTTTTTTGGCCAATGAAAACCAGAATTAATGTTATATTTAATGTAAATTTCACTGTGTAGGTGATAACAGTCGATGCAGGCACTAAACGTCTGATACTAACGGCGAAAAAGTCACTAATAAACACAAAGTTACCGACGGTGACAAGTTACAATGACTGTCAGAGAGGCATGCTACTGGAAGGGTTTATAGCTGCTATAAAGGACACAGGTGTACTTGTTGTGTTCTATAACGATGTCAAGGTAAGTATTTGCAAGTGAAACTTCAGAATGCAAATTTGAAATTTTGTAATGTGTAGTCATTAATTTAAAAATAAGAGTCGGTAGGACTTGTCTTGAATGACACCTTGTCTTTTACGACACTTTTAGGATGGAAAGGTTCAGTGTCGCTCAAGGCAATTTCTCCTGCATTTTGTTGTATAGTCAATGTATTAAATATAACGTTTTGCATAGGGATGGGTACCAAAACCAGAGTTAAGTGCAGAAGATATTGAGTTTCCTCAAAAAGTGTTCTACAAGGGACAAGTGGTGAAGTGCCAGGTGCTCACAACTCATCCAGAACAGGAGAAAATGGTGCTTTCACTCAAGGTAAAACATCCCTCTTGTGAATCAAAATATTTACATCAGTCAAGTCGCCGTTGTGTAACAGCCGTTTTTCGGTCCAAATAGATAAATGTTTGGAGTAGACAGTATTTCAAATTGATAATGTTGAAATATTATGAAAAGTTTACTCTGCTTTCAGCTTTCTGGGAAAACACCGTTTGGTGCGCCAACCAAAGAATTACCTGCAGACTTTGAAATTGGAAAGGTAAATTGAATCGTCATTTTACTAGCATGAAAAATTAATAAATTAAGGTGTTTTGATGTTACAGACGAAAATTACGAAAGTAAACGATTGTACGTAAATGAACATGTAGTCTAAATGTGCTGTATTACAGATATTTAATGGAAAGATTGTACAGAAAACGGACTCTGGTCTCGATGTTAAAACAGCTAAGTCTGACACCCAGGTGTTTATTCCAAAGATGCACCTTTCAGATCACCACAACAACTGGAACCTACTTCTCGAAGCGTACAAAGAGAAGCAAAATATTAAAAATGCTGTGTACTTGTCAGCAAGCGGAAACGTCATCGTATCCTTAGCAAAATTCTGGACACAATGTTCGTCGACAGCTTAAATTTTTTTTTATCACAGTGGCAAAATTTAACGGAAATTTACTAAGATTAAAAACTATTTTTCAGGGTGGCCAGAGAAATTGAGACCTAATTTTCCAGACATGGAAAACACAGGGAACTTTTTTTCCCAAATTAAGTATTTCACAATAAATCGCCCTTTTATTGGCTTATGTACCCCAATTTATTTTGTACCCTCACTTTTTGGCTCATTTGGCATAATTGCCAAAGAGCCTAAGAATCATGAATTGTCCGTTGTCCGGCGTTGTCATTGCCCAGCATTGTTGTTGTCATCGTCTGTGCACAGCTGCCCTGAGCACACTATTGATCTTAGAGACTTCATATCTTACACACATATGCACCTATATCCTATCGCAAAGCCTAGCAAAAATTATGTTGCTGTGACCATTATTCTCAATTTGGCAGCCATATTTGTTCTTTCTTTGAACCTTAATCCTGGACATGCTGTTAATGATACAGCCTTCATGTTTGGTGGCCTTATGCACTAACATACCCTCTTTATTTTCTATAAAAATTATATTGATACCACCTATATCTCTAGTTTTTCAGACACATTTGTGATTTTTCACAGATCATATATTTGGGATTTGATCTTAGACACTCTATTTGTATCCATGTGATATTGTAACCAATATTGTGTTAGTCTTTTGATAATGCAAAATGAGCTCAGGTCCATCTGGACCTTTTTTTTTCAAGTTTTCAACTTAGATTACACTTAGATTATGTGATAGAAAAGAGAAAAGGATGGCGCAGTGGCCGTTTACAAGTTAAAATTATATAAAAATCGCATGGAAAAGCTCGCAAACACAGCAGAAAGACAGAGAACACAGGGAGTTTTATCGTAACCAGCACGTTGCCATCCTGTAATTTTGGCCAATGCCGTAATCCATGTGAAGCCTTACATACTTGTTTAGGCAAATACTTTTAATTCATATGTTTATGTGCAATGAGGAAAACTTTCTGCTATACTAGATTTAAATCTGTCACATTGAGAAACCTTAATGAGAATATCAGACAGCCTCACGGAGACCGTCATTGTGCAGACATGCCAAATCTAATGGGTTCATCACCGACTTTTCGGAACTAAAGGTAAAAAATTCAAATGACTTATCGATAAAATATATAAAGTTACAAACCAGGTATGCATTAGGACAACTGCAAGATTTTGTTCATTGTGGCAAAAATGGTAATGAAATGAAGTCATGATTTGTTTTGTCATGATTGAAGTCATGATTCGTAATAGTTTGTTTCGGTTGAGCAGTATATCTTAATAGATTGTCAATTTTTAGTTTAATGCATAGTAGGTTAAAATTATGGCAATTGTTATATTTTACAGCCAGGACTGCTGTTACCCGGCAGCATAAGGAAAGTGATGGATTATGGTGTATTTGTGGATCTGGGTGGAGGACTTGTTGGGCTGGCTCCAAACAAGGTAAACAGCGAAGTATACTAATTCAGATGCAATCTTTCTTAAGCCTAAGGAAATAGATCTAGCATTCAGTTACAGTAGCACCTGCTTTGAACGGTCATTAAATTTTACAATGAAAAGTGGCCATAAAACATGAGTGACCTTACAAAGGAGAGGTGTCATGGCGGATGGTTACTAGTATTCTCCTGATATTTTGCTATATTGCTATTCCGAACTACAGCATAAATTTTCAAGAAACATTTCAGTTATCAATTTATAGACAAACCTATGCATTTAGAAGCCACTTTCTATACATTATAAATGCCTGTGCTTAATTTTGATGGCAGATGCTACAAAATGTTATCAACATACTTTATGAAACATCGTAAAACTTACCAAAAATAACCACAGAATGGCTATAAATGACCATAATTGGTGGCCTTATACCAGATTGGCCATAAATAAACATGAAATGTACGAAGTTACAACCAAAACTGGCCGTATAAGAAAGGTGACCGCCCAAAGCAGTGACCGTTCAAAGCAAGTTCGACTGTACTCTTTTTAATCATGATGAAGGCACTATTGTATTCATACCACTGGGAACATGCAAGTTGCAACTCTATGTGGAAACACACTGTCTATTTTGGACCAAGTGGACGTAAATTTAATTACAGCAGTATTCATTTATCGGATATTTTCAGCCCCAAGGATCTTCCTCCTCTTGTCGGTTTCACTTTCGTTTCTACAGCCATAAATAAATATACATGTCATGACATGCAGACATACAGACACACCTGCGGTTTTATTACTTAATGTTTAATATTAAAATATCAATGCCCTGGGATCAATATAACAAAAAAAAACAAAAAAAAACGTCGAACGGCCAGTCGATTGCGTGTTCAACGAATGAAAGTGCGGTTTTCAATGGTGTGTCGTATGCAACGACAATTAAGTGGCAATTACATGAAGTCAACATTTCTTCTGATGGGGAATAAAACGCAATCGCTGCCGGTGTTGGGCATTTTACTGTTTAAATATTGAACGGTATCTTAACTAACTCTTGATTAACTTTTAATTAACTCTTGCAAATATCAAGCGTTTGGACTAATACACTGAAACAATTTTCAGTCCGTACACAATCCTAACTAGTTTCAATGATGCGATAATCAAATGTATTGTGGGACCTTTAGCAGTTCATCTGGACAAGGGAGGGTGAAGTTAACAAGTCCACAGCCAAAATCAGGCTCCACTGTCATGGCCAAACGGGACTACCACTGAGGGATTCCCTGAATGTGAAGGCAGCATTTGGGCATCGATTAAACGTCTTAACCATTTTGTGATAATTGTCGTAACGTCTTGCAAGGCGTATCCAGGATAACAATATTTGACCTTTGCCAGCAGCTGCTCTTTCCTACACGTCAACGGTTTCTTTAGTCTCTCCAAACTCAGTTTCGGAGACAATGACATGTAAATATTTGGCATCAGTTTGCGGCAGGTGTTTCATAGTGATATTATATTTGTCTATCGAATGACATTCGATAGGACTATGTGGTCTTCAGCCTGAAAAACAAAGAATCCAGTCATCCCATCTCTAGGTGGGTGGGGGGTGGGTACCCCAGGGGTACCCCCCATCATAGGGGATTTCCTGTCAAAATGTAAACAAAGGTTATCCCTGATTACATAATAAATACTGTATTCAGATTAAATACCAACTTACACTGTAGAAAACCACATCAGACTGTCACAAAAAAAAAGGAAAATGAAAATTTTCACCTCAAATTTAAATATCTAGCCTCCCTGGCCTATAAATGCTCCAAAAATTACATCACATGGTCACATGACCTGTTTTCCCACCAAAAATTGGGGTTAGTTCAGGAAAATGCCAAAACATATTTTTTTTACAAATTTCATTCGATAGACGGGCAATTTAGTAATTGCTATCTAGTTATATTTATGTCTTTTAAGTTGTATGAACAATACATTTTCACAAGACCACGACGTTCTAGATTTTAATCAAAACACACAAAGGCTGAAGAAAGAAATAAAAAGATATTAAGACCACTGCAGATTTGATGTTTCTAGCTGGTGTTATTTTGTCCTTGTATTGTTAAAAAAAAGTTTGCCCTAATGATGATGTAAAACAAATATCGCTATACTTATCTGTCAAAACTGTTCATAATTACCAGGACAGAATGCATTATTGAGATGTACTCACCTACAAGGAGAAAAACATCCAAATTGTATATTAAATCCTTACCCGAATTTTCAAACGAAGGATTCGAGACGCTTAACAATGGCCCACTGTCGTCAAGCGATTCGGTGTCCCAGTAGGGAGGGCGTTCTGCAAATCTCGGTAAATCACCGTCTACAACCACGACAATGTGTAAAATGGGGAAGAGCGACATATGGCACGAATCTTGTGCTGGATTTAAGTCCGTTAGTCACAGACTCGCTAATGTTGGCAAGACAAAGGTATCAATATGTTGTAAATGCATATTCAGTGTTGTTTGACTCAAATATGACATTTCACCCGGATTTCGAAACAGCAAGCTGGTGAGCCACTATCTAGCGCAATTCTAAAACATTTTATTCAACTTTTACGTTTCACAAATATCACAATCTAACTCAAAGTTAACTCCTCCTCCCTTCGCTAATACACTCTCTCAGCTGAGAGTTAATTTCTCGTCTGCGCACAGCAGAGAGGCAGCTGATTGAATTTGAATTAAATTTCTTCTCAATTAGACTCTGTCTGTCCGTCTCTCTCACAATCTATTCCGACTCATTTCTTTCGACCCAAGACCTCGGCACAAAGAGCTTGTCTTCCGCCTTGGCATTGAATCTGCCTCTCGTCATGTTAAGTTTCGTGTTGTGACCAAAAACGTGAGATTCAAATAAAACATGTCTTGTGATAGCAACAGTAATTTTGTTCGTGTAAGGCGAATGGTTCAAATACTAGAGCTGGGGCCGGAAGGAACTTTTCAAAACCGGTTTTCTGTTATTTTTATCCGAATAAAAGTAGGTTTTGTCTGGTTCTGAAATGTGTGATAAAATCTGCACCCTAACCCACTATATTCTCTAACTTATTGTACATTAGTCATCGAATATACATAAAATAATCATAATTTTTAGTTAGCAGTTGAATAAATACATTATATTACGCTTTTCATACAAAAATTTCCCAAAAAATTTTTCATTAAATCTTTGTCATTGATATTGTCAAAAGTACCAAGATCATTTATGATGTAATTCTATGTTTGTTTGATAATTTTAACAATATTTTGCTGATAAATAGTGATATAATTTAAAAACCAGATAACCTAATCAAAAAATCTCACAACCAGTTGTGAGAAAAAAATCCGGTACAAACGGTTACGGTTTTCGAAACTCAGCTCTATCAAATACCAGGAATTTAGCAGTATTCATTTATCGGATATTTTTGGAGATATTTGATATGTAATTCCAAGTCGTGTTTTCACACTGTGGTTTCTGGACAATGATGAAGGGTAAACGATGCTAGATATCCCATTTAGGAAACTAGACCGCCCTAACCCCATCTCAAGACAGCGATTTTTACTTTTACCAAATCGCGGTTGTTCAGACCAATGTGGATAATGGTTCGAAAAAGCTGTTGTCTTCAGCCAATAATTACATACCAGAGAACCACCAACACTCACTGCAGTTTACAATACAAAGTTTGTGTGCATACCTTTTTCTGATAGTTGACAATACCATCGGATCCGTGAGTGCATTTGTGAGCTCTATTCTAGGCTACATTTTGGTTTCCCAAAAGCCTTTACCTTTTCCAGTTATTCCAAAAACCGATTTTCTAGTTATTTTTGTTCAAACCACCAAATTACAGAAGTCAAACTCTTGCCAAGGAGTTCAAAATGAACATTTACCAAGCCAACGCTCTTTTCTAATATACAGAGATGAACATTTACTTTTGCTACAGGAAGTTCGCCCTTTTCATCAGTGTAATATTTGTATAGCAGTCACCACTTTGCACTTTTTATCGTGTTGAGCTAAATGTCAAAAAAATTCTAAAAACCTAGGGTGAAAGCTCTCTATACATCTTACATAAATGGGAAAGCTAAATTTTTTAAAGTCAACAGAGAAAGTTTCATCAATCTGACATGGCCACAAACGGTTCCATTTCTTGTCTCTTTGAAATTTCCATTTCCTCTTAATTCTGAAAGCAAGTAACTGGAAAGTCATCTCGGAACCAAGGCAGCATGGATAAAAAGATCCACAGTGACCTGAGCTAATTTGGCATTCCTAGATTGTAACTGCGGCTGCAACCAATGTGCTATCGAGATTAAATAGTACGTTAAAATGTTTGTCAAATTAAATGGACATGGACTCCCTGAGTTTGCAACAAGGTGCAACAACTAAGCGTAGTTGCATCAATGTGCTTGCAACGGAGTTTTTTTGTTTGTTTTTTTTTTGAATTATCAACTGAATTATCAAGTAAAAGGCCAGAAATAATACTACAAATACGGCTGCCAGATGAGAAATATTCGGGATGACAGTGGCCTAATCTTTCTGGATGGAATGATCGACAATGCATTCAAGCCAACGACGATGGACGCGTTAGGATTCTACAGACTCTTTGGTATTTGTGCCAAACAAACTAAAAACTTCCCTGAGAGTGTGCAGAGCTTTTGAGAATCAGCAAAGTCTGACAAGAAAAGCTCATATCCTTATGAAAAAACGACAGACTGCATGCGGGGTGAAATTAAAGGGCAGAGGAACTCTTAAAAGGCATCTTGCCTTTTGCTGTGTAATGCTGTGTAATGACCTTTTGATTTCGCGTGTCGTATTTTTTTTCCGACGTCCAACGTGCCCTCATATGATCGCCTTTTTACCCTTCAAGGCAAGATGCTTTTTAAGAGTTCCTCTGCCCTTTAATTTCACCCCGCATGCAGTCTGTCGTTTTTTCCTAAAGACACGAGCTTTTTTTGTCAGACTTTGCTGATTCTCAAAAGCTCTGCCCAAGAAGGGTGTAATTTT
>JBCAUI010395288.1:0-14455 GCA_038406195.1 Haplosyllis anthogorgicola | reverse complement strand
ATTATTGAATTGAGAATGAAATAAATGTGATAGAAATGGCTTTAAGCTTTCGCTTGCTCTTTGCATTCACTCCGCCCCATTACCGATTGTAGCTATTTGACATAATAGGGAATTCAGTGTAGAAACGTAAACTACCTTGCACGACGAATATGCACGTAAAAAAATCAAAGGGTCAGGAAAACTTTTAGAAGTTACAGTGTACTTTTCTGTTGGGTCATCTTTAGTTGACAAGAGGTTTTTCATATCTTAACATTACACAGGGAGAGGTCTAGGGACAATCATCTATCTGGAACATAGTCGATAGAGAAGTTAACAGTAGGGTAAGAAGTGTACGTTATAAAGAGTGATTTTAGAGCTGAAATGATGTGGTGCTATGCTGAACTGCATCAGTTAAGCATAGAAATTTTCTGCTCCCCAAAATTGTGACAGCACCTGAAGAGCAATAAATACAAGCTACACTTCATTCTCTGCTATTCCTCTACACCTTGTTCCGCCAGCGAAATGTGTCAATTCTTTAAAAGTAAATCCCACAGTTCCCACGAAAGGGACAGGAGCAGAAAATCCTTTTTGTGTGTAGAACTAAATGTATCCGTCTGACATAACGACGTAACACCCTTTGATCTCAGACAGGACATTCTGAGGGCAGCAGGGAATTGACATCTTGATATGACAGATTTGATCTTAATCCCACATCTGACACCATAAGTCGAAAGTAAGAAGGGTTTTTTCCTCTCTGTGCTACTTTTTTAGATCCCAAAATCATTTCTACTACTCTTTGGTTATCTACGTCTAAGCCTAAAATCATCTTCATTTTGATACGAGCAATTTAGGCCGAGGACAGCTGCAAGGTAATCAAAATTTAGACGGGACCGATTCTGTGTGATAGGTATTCGTCGTGCAGATTTCTTTTTGTCAGTAAAATTTGCCAAAGGAAACTAGCTCTATAAGGTCTTTCTGTGTTCTATTATTCTATTCTAAATTCTCTTCTCGCCACCCCTACCCATTTCAGAATTGTCCTTTTGACAACCATTTTATGACCATGCTTGCTTTAATTATTTTGAAAGAAACGTTGCTTCTTTCGTCCAATGTTAATCTTCTCGAAAACGTCTCACCCAAAACATCTCTTGGCCCTGACTTGTCTTTGTGCCTTCAGGATAAAACTATTGACTAGAGTCCCATTCTTCTACAGACTTTACGATGTCTAAATATTGCTTTTCCAAGGGGCTAATTTTACACAACATCGCATTAATGGAAATTCTAACATAAATCCTGCAGAAGGATTGAATTCCTTTCTAGTATCTCTTGGCAATTTAGTTGTCTGTGTCCCTTCAGAGAAGAATCTCCTGCATGATGCAAAGATTGAGTATTAAACAAACAACATACGGGGTATTTAAACTTCTCATTAGTTTCATATCTCGTCTATTCAATGACAGAAGGTGAATTGTCTGTTTCAGGTTAATTGAAGTTTACATCTACCCCTTCATCCCTAACTCAGGACTTGTTTTAACAGAGGAGGAAATATCTGTTCAGGACTGTTCATTTTGGGAATAACAGATGTTTTTGTTCAAGTGAAAGACACAGTATGGGATTCTTTTGTCGCAAGTTTATTTCATTCCAAAATTCGGTCAGTCACGTGTTATGATTGCATAAAATCGTGAACGGAATACATTTGGCTTCTTCCTGTTATCTTTCATAATTATTTTACTGAAACCTAATATTTCTTTATGTGTAAAGTTCATGACTCGGGAAGCTTATTCTAAAATTTCAGTCCTTTATATGAATGAAAATTTAATGCAATACAAGTCGTTGTTTTGTTGGATAAAAGAAAGAAATTTGAAACCTCGTTGAAAATCGGCTTGTACATTTAAAAGTTTCCTTAAACTAAGACAGGGCCGAAATCTAGTCACTTTTATGTTTTCACTTTCAACTCTTGGCTTTCCCATCAATTAAATATTATACTAAATCATATTTATAGTGTACATAAGGGTACATAAGAGCTCTTAAAGGTACCATGTAAAAACAGAGGGCTAAATGGTATTCATTATGTATCTATGTAAAATGCCGGATTCCCCTTGTACGTCTATGCCATCTATTTAAAATTTTCGTCGTTTTTAAACATCGGTTAAGCCTTGTAACTGTACATACAAGACAGAAGGAAATTCCGATAATTTGGGACAATGGCCATCAAAAGCACAGCTTTATTAGTTCTGGAACAAGGGCACATCAAAGGACATAGGGTGGAATTCTTTTGTTCCACGCGTTTTAAAATTAATAGGAATTTCATGATTTGATTTTAATATGGATGTATTTTATTAACACATCAGCCCCTTAGATATCAATTTTTGGGAAGAAGGGCACTTCACGCTGTGCTGTTGACGATCACAACAGCGCAGTGCTAATTTCTGTTAGAACATCTACATTGATAGTTGTATCGAAAAGCTGTCGTTTCCATCTTATGTTATTCTCTTACATCATATTATCTCATCTTCCCGACATGTTATTGCTCACTGGGGACCTGAAATTATGATATTAAAGCTAAATCCTAATCTTATGTCTGACATCGCCAATTGAATGATGTGTTTTTCCACTGAAACAAAAACACTATTGTTCTTAAAATAAAGACCAGACGTTTCTGGTACTCACAGTGCATTAGCTATAATTGTAAATTTGAATCCAAATTAGTCTATAAAATTGTGTGTTGTTATATTTTGTTTAAGCTCAATTAAGTGTGTTAAATTTAAATAACCAAACATAAATCTCTAAGTCGCAAAAACTTTTTGGGTGTCCAAATTCACAGAGCTACGGTAATTTTAGTTTAGATTATCTTTTGCCATGTTTTTCACGCACTGAAGAAAAGTACAAGTCAGAATACCTGGGAGTTTAAAAAAATGTCTTACTGCTTGAAAAAATTAAATCTGAAATTCACAGAATCTCAGTTTAGATACATTTAATGCATTTGTTACAAACACGCATGTTACCTTGACAACAATTATTCACACTTGTCACAATTCCTACAATAAATGGGAAAAGAAGTGTCTGAGTTTTCTGCTGTAATGGTGATGTTTTTGTGTCGTTATTAATGTGTTTATTAAACAGAGAAAGACAGCTACTAGGCTTGTCACACTTTAACATGATATTAATGATCTTAGCACGATAAAACGATCGGAAGTATATTTTATATGTGAAGTTATAATTTTGAATGTTACAATTATGTGACTTGTATATTGAGATTTTTGTTCACAGAGAGTGATGTGTTCATTTATGCCTCTTCGTTCTGGACGAAAAAGAAATTCCCGGTGTAACAATATAATTCCTCATGAATCATCAATGCTTCAACGTGGAATCCCCTTTTTTCACAAACGTTTTCAATTTGATAGAAATTCCGTGAGCTGTTTCAACAAATTCTACAAGATCTTACTGTCCCTCTCAGACAGACCAAGAGGTTATTGAATATTTCATAAACATAACCATCTACTGTAATTGCTCTGCCTTTCAAAGGTGTTTCAGTGCTTTGCATATTCTATGTAACACCTAAGCACAAGAGCCTAAGCTTCTAAAAGTGATAATTTTCCATAAGGAGCACACAAACCAGAAAGCTGTTACAATATTTGTAGTGAGGAAAATTCCTTCATAACCAGCTGTAGGTTTCATAATTGCCTTTTACCGGAGATTCTCAATTTTTATCCTTGGGCTTTTATTTGAGAAATGCTTGTTATCATATGGAAACTTTGGCACCAAGTTGAAGACCATGGGCCTATCTTTGAGAAGATGGTCTTAAAATGAGATAAAGAAAATGTAAAACTACACTTGACTATGTATCACTCTTGAATATCAGGGTCCACATCTGACACATCATCTTCACTTGCTTGTGAGTTAGAAGGAGGATCATTGTCATCTGACTGGGGAGAATGGAAATTTGTGTTCAAATCAAACTAAACAGAGAAGTGAATCTGGTTTAATGTGCCCACTTGTACCAGCCAAACAGTCTCCAGATAGGGATGATTGAAAAAAGAAAATTTAGCCCATGGTCTTACTATTGAGTCAATGTCTCATTGTTTAGACCATGGACCTCTATTTAGGTGGGCTTAAAATTGAGAATCTCCGGTAGGCCTGAATTAGATGTTCCCAGTCTGACAACGGCGAAGTCTAAAGCAAAATGTTTAAATAATTCAATGTAAGACGCTTTGGTAAAAGTGTATGAGATGTGGGATTCATCTACCAGAGGAATTTCTCGATTTGACTTAAAACAATTGTTTTAAGATTTTTAAGATTCAAACAAATTCATGTTGAGCGCATCAATGGCCCAACTTAGAATTCTTTACCTCTCACTTTCATTTTCATTTTCATCATTTTCTTAAAAAGCGCGTTGTCTACAATTGTTCCACAGCATATTTCTTATTACATATCACTGAACTGAACTTCAATTTCATCCAATTCCCATTTCGTTAAACTTACATCAAACAATGATTAAAGAGAAGAATACACAATTTATAATCCGTAATATCTATCATTACATAGTAAATTGGGGCTTGATATGTATTGGAACTCATGAATAAACCAAATCCATTCTTTGTGATTACACTTCAAATCTACAGCAAAACACCAATATGTCAACCTACATACTGTGCTGCTTTGGTAAAAACCCATTTAGTGAGGTTAAGCATCACGCTTTAGATGGGTTGCAAGACAGAAAACATAAAGAGGAAAGGTGTAAATTGTATTTGCTATCCGTCAGGTGCTGCCACAGTTGTTAGGCTGCAGAAAATTTCTTTATTATTGTAGTTCATCACGCCATCACACAATGTTAGCTACAAAAAGGCCCTTAATAACGCTCACTTCATTTCTGAAAATTAAACTGAAAATTATGGCAAGGAATACGTTGGAGTAATAGAATATTTCGCTGAGTTGATGTGTTTTGGTCGTATAAAATCAAGCGCATTCCATTCGATTGTCTTGAAATAAAATTGGAATAAAATGAAAGTTAATGCCTGATTTCAGTTTCGGAAGTGGTTTTATGACATATCACATAATGAGTTACACGAATAATGCTGTGAAAATACCACAACCTAGGTTATTTGTCAACCCATATTATTTGCTGTTTTGCTAGACTCACATTAGTGAGATTGTGTGTTAGACTCTATTATGGAACTGACGCGGCTTTGTAAGGAACTTGGGAGGGTTTAACAATGGTGCGCCCACAGTCTGCCAAGTAGTCACAAAACTACAATTTGTCAAGAATATTTTATTATCAGCAGCTGACAGCGTATATTTCAAGCGAAATATCTGGCAATGCACCAGCTGTTGCTAAACGCTAAACTTTTAATAGTAATTTCATAATCTGGAACATCTCTTGACTATCGTAGTATACCATAAGAGGGCTAATAGTGAGTACAACTACAGTTCAATTTTTCTGAACTAAAACATTTTTTCAGAATGTTTGTATCAAGATTCGAACCTGTAACATCTTGCTTCAATCTAACCGCCAGACCATTGATATCTTTTTCCAATGAGATAATCAATAATACACACCAGTTGCAAACAATCAAATGAAGAAATTCCAAGAAAAATTCGGAACGTACAGAACAAAAGAGAAAATACAAGAGATCCATGCTGTGCTCTTGATGTGCTATTGTTCCAAAACTGACTAGAATTTCATGATTTGGTGATCAAGTAAGTTTCACACCTCAATGCATATATTTTTATCTAAATACAACAGGAGACAGCTGGTGTAAATTATCGATAATTCCCATTACATTCGTATTGGAGGTCGTGCAATGGTGCTTTTAATTTGAAGTGAACTTTTGTATCCCATACGGTTAATGCGTAACAAAAATAATTCATCTCAGCACAAATTAGTGAGTTGCGGCCGAAGTGTTGAAAATGTTGAAATCAATTAGACTTTTAGAAGTGTCGGAAGCTTTCAGCTGGTTCTGTAGTGGATGTGATTACTGGGTCAGAAAATCACATTTGTACGAGAGAGAATTCTCACTGAGGCAAAAGCTAGAGGACGAGACTTGAATGTAAATTTAAGGAAAAAAAGGAAAGATAAAAATCATAAAGTGTTAAGTTTAAGTTTTGCTCGAAATGAGATTTTCCGCTGCAGGAACCATAACATAACAATAATAATTCAATGATTAACTCTATATTTACTGATGATGGTCGCAATAATTTTGTACTTGTTATTTTGGATATAGGACTCTGCACTTGTGTAAATTAATACACTGAATGTATGTAGACTTGCGACCAGAGGTAAATAGTCGTAGACTAATTCAGTTTGTACCAAGATGTCAATTTGACATCACAGGAAACACCCTTGAGAATTGAGAAACTTTGTCGTTTGGATGACACAAATTATAGCCAACTTTAGATAATAAGATGTACCCAAACTGCTGAATCAAAATCAGACAATAGAATATCACACTGTGCACTGAACATTAACAATAAGGCTTTGAATTAATTTGTTCTAATTCATTCCCAATTCGCAGAAATTTCAGGACCTGGCTTCTGGAATCATCAAATGTAAGTCTTGTATTTATGGTGTTGTAAAAAGGAAAGAATAAGACATGAGAGAGGTTGATGTCAGCTTTTGATATTGACTTTATGTTGAGTAAATCAACCTGTTCAGAGGAAACTATTCACCCTGAAAATTACATTCCCTTGGCCGAGGATCACAGATATTCTTTATCGGTCTCCAAGCGAGCAAAATGAAAGAAAATAGCTCAGCAGATATCTATATTTGGAAATCAAAACCAGAACAGAAAATGCGTCCTTTTCGGAGTTATCCATACATTAAAAAGCAATTTATTTTGGGATACATCGTGCCTGTAAATGAAAGTAAATTGAAGTATCCCGTTTTAAAGGTATATTATGGTAAATTGCAGAAATGTTACAGGCAGTTTCCAAATATTCAATCATAACCTATTCGCAGACATGGCTCTTCTGTCAACAGCTATTGTTGAATTGTCTGACAGATTCTAAAGGACTTCTAACACAACTTTACCACTTCCTTTTGACAGATCGTAGAAAAGAATCGTAACTCAGCATGACACAGGCAATATGCTGGACAAGACACGATTTTCTACCGTGTCCATTATGGGAAAATTTATTAATCACTTATAAAGGTATATGCATCTTTTAGGGAGTTCTTGCAAGGTACCATATTTTTGGGGTTTTTGTACTGCAAAAATGGAATGGAGGGAATGAATAACATGCTCGGTTTACCACCATCAGGTGCTGCATTTCTTACGGAAAGAAAGTAATTTTTACTGCAGTTCAAAATGGCAGAATGGTAGAATTATCCACAAAATAGTTAAATATCTTTCCCGACAGACGATCTCAAGTAATGAAATTATTTATTTTGCCCTGTTGTTCCAGTGATATAAACACCTTTGAATTTATTGTTGTTAAAAATAAATAAAATTTCGTTAACTGATTGTCATATGAAACGCTAAAGTATAATTTGTACTGCGCTGGGATCTATGGAAGGAAGCCATAACTCCCAGTCGTCGGTTCCAGAGTCATCACAATAGCTTCTTTATACAGCTGCCACCAATAATTTGTGTCTTCAACAATAGCTTCAGTCACCTGCATTATCATCTGTCCAAATCTGTCATTATCATTCCATAAATTTGGAACCATTCTCTCTTTTGTGCAGTAAATGCCGCATTGTCATCTGGCACATTAAATTCCAGAATACAGATCCACCGAACATTGGAATTCATGGTGTATTGTAATTTTTATCACCGGAGGAAAACAATTCATTCAGCAACAACAAAAGTCGAGTATAATTTCGAGTTATTCTAATGTCTATTAGCTTCCTATCGAGAGGTCCAAAGTGTCATCATATTTTACCTGATGATGGCATAATGACTTTCTTGCATTATTTTAAAAAATTGCATTCATTTGCGACAGAGTAAGAATTCACAGGTCCATCTGATGTTTTTCCTCAGATGTTCCTATTGACTCTTAGTTCAGTGAAATAACTCGTGTCTCTAATCTTCAGCGACAGAATTCGCTGGTTCAGAAAATAGTGTTAAGATTTAACCCGTACTTTTCTACCCGTTTGATCACTTAGCTGAGATTAAAATCGATCATGTGGCAACTAGATCATGATAGGTTGTCAAATTTGAGCAAGAATATGAAAACAATAGAATTTACCACTGCTTACTTTTTTCGAAATGATTCCATCTTGTAATTCTAATTAACAAAAAAAAATCAGAACTGATTTCATACCTCATTACATAAAAATCATGTCATTGTGTATATAGATGTATGTAAGGGAGTTCGCCATAAGGTATTGTGTTACAGTTTGGATACGACTTTTGTGCACTGCATATGAATTGTCCTTACGACAATCGTTTGTTCAGAAATTGCAGCAAAAATTTGAATTTAGGATTCTGTGACGCCATCAATTGACTCAGATCGCGGGAAACGATGCAGAATCTGCGGCTTCAATTTACAGTTCTTGCGGGGAATGGAGACTACAATAGGTCAGGGGGAGATTCACAAAGGTGCCACATAGAGAATAAATTTCATGCAATAGGGAAGGTTGAGTCACACGCTTTAACCTTAAGTTACGTGGTGAGCATCACAGCACCCAGGGGTCCCTAAATATCAGCACAATGAAAGATTCAGTTATGGTGAAGAATTAATTGTTTCAACAGTTTCAGATCAAATTAATGCAATAAAATTAATTGCTATTAAAAGTTACCGGAGGACACGCTTCATGAAAGGGATTTTATTTTTTGCTTCAGTGGCATTTCATGCCGCGTCTTTGATCCGAGGAGTGGTCGTGGATTCACCCCAGATTCAGTAGGGAACGAAGTGTAGCGCGTATTTATTGCCCGTCAGGTGCTGCCACAATTGTGAGCGGCAGAAAACGTTACCATTGCAGTTCCGCACACCATCACATAATTTTAGACATAAAATCGCGTTTTGCAAGTTATACTTTGTACCCTTCTGTATAGACTTTCGGGAGAAATTTCCTGCGCTGCGTATAGTTTTTAAAATGTCTCGATTTCGTCCAAACTACAAATGTAACCGTGCCGAATAATTAAACTACACTGCGTTTGCTGCCAACATAGCAGCTGCTTTCAGAATGTGAATATCAAGAGGATTTATGATGCGACGAAAAGTAGTGTACCTTAACCTCGCAAATGGACCACAGAATTCACACAAATCTGAGATATTGAGAATGGATTTTACACAATGAACTATTATTCTGTCAAATTTATACAGCGCCGGATTTTTCTTTTGTAAGTTCTGTTTGTTCAGTAAACATGGAAATGACTCTTGACAAGGAGGAAGAGATGAGTTGTATTGAATAGCTTATGGGACATCCACACGTTAAAACATGATTGCACTTGAAATTGTCAGTCTGCTACCTTGTATGTTTGACCGGCTGTTGACGAAATATTTCCAACACAGGAAATTTTTGTATCTCAGAAATATTGGAATAATATTGAAACAATTAATAGATGGCATAGACGTACATCTATATCTGACGCATTTACATGGAGACAAAATGAAGACCATTTAGCCAGCTGCTAATAGAAATTAGTTGCTCAGACTCCCGTCACATTGAGAGTGTAGCACCTGAAAGCCCAATGTATTCTAATGCAAGGTATCATTAGGCATGTTTGTTATGTAAACATCAGATAAAATATCCGGATAATCTTTTAGTTGGGACATGATTATGATGAATTATTCAAGTTGAAAAAATATATCCGATTCATTTTTGGAATAATAGAATTTCACGCTGTGTTTTTATAATCTCTTGACAGTAAATTTCCGTCTGTTCCTGCTGTTACTAAAACAAACTGCATTCCCCCTTGACCTTAAAGTAGGAACTTAAAATAGTTTTCCCAATATGCTGGAAGTGTTTTCAGTGATATCAAATGACATTCTTGGTACAAACTGAATTAGTCTAAGACTATTTGCCTCTGGTCACAAGTCTACATACATTCAGTGTATTAATTTATACAAGTGCAAAGTCCTACATGTCAAATAACAAGTTGTGACGGTTACAATACTGCCGAAAGGCGATAATTCCATCCAGCACAAAGTTATTCCGAGCAATTCATCATCTATTCATAGATTTATTTTTTATTAATTTTAAGCTATGCTCCATGCAAAAAGTCTATTCACTTGCTGTTAAGTTAATTGCTGTTCACTGTTACCAACTATTTCATGTCAATATGCCTCAACCTTCTTTATAACTTGGACAAGAGAATATCGATAAATCATGGTGGTGATCAGCTGACCTTGAAACAATTGAAAATTACCTTATACATTTTGATTGTGTTCTGGAGACAGAAACTACATGAAGCTTTGCCCAGGATCTCTGTCTTGTTGTCAGCTTCTGCAATTATGGAAACGTTATATTTAAAAAAACATTTTACCTTGTATATATCTGTTGTTACATATCTACGTATAAAAGCACAGTGTGAAATGTCCAGAAACTGACTTGAGTTGAGAATGTGCAGATGTCAACAGAAAAGAAATGTACACATTTTTTCGGCAACAGGATTTGACATTTTTGTTCTTAACCACTTTTCTGTTACATCATAACAAAAAGGGGTCAGAAACCCCCGTGTAAAGATAAACTTGCCTGCAGGCGCCTCATGTTATTACATTTGCCACCTGCAGGACTGAACATCATTACTGAACTGAAGATCGGTTTATTACAAGTGGACAAGTGTTCTTAATATGAAACAGACAAAATGCTATTAAATAGCGTGCCATTTTTTAAATATACGTTAAAGTTGTAGTATATACTAATTTTACGGCTGCATTTGACTTAAAATGTGCGTACTTATATTAAGATGTTTCTGGATATAAACTACACAAAACTAACGAACAGAGCAATAGCTCTGTCACATTTAGGAAAGACATTATCTTGCCGATTTGTTTGTTTGTAAATAAAATTTCATTTGACCCATTACCATTTATGTAGCACAATTTGAAAAGTTAAAACACAAAAGTATTGGACTGAAACAAGTTAAAACCCTTTATCCGAGAAATTCTATCGAACAGAAATAAATAACAAAATCGGCAAGATAACACGCCGAAACTTGACAAAGCTAATGTTATTTGTTTCTTTCTGTAGTATAACATGAAATTTCTTAAAATTGTCTTGGATATTTTCAAACTCATAAGAATTTGGGAATCTGTTCGTTAGTTCCTTTCTTCAATAATTCAGTCAGCTCACTGCAGGAATGTGACGCCTTGCACCATAGGTGTACTAGTCATGTTAACATGGCCTCACAGTGTTACTATTCCCCAGTGACCGAAGTAAAACAAACCGTAACCAGACCCAGTGTCAGACAATAATCTAATTTGTATGTTTTATGTCTACAGCCTATGTATTTAAAAAACTGCGCCATGAACTTTTCTTTTCTCAGAAGATTGTAATTGATTATATAAGAGACGACAACTCCTGAAATTCATATCAGTTTTGAGACAAGAGGACACCAAAATAACATCCCGGCAATTCTTTCGTTTTTTCTTTTGTTCTGTTGCTTTCAAAATTGATAGGAATTTCAGGAGGAATACATCTTTGAAATTGTGTGCCTCCTCATAAAAATGTTCAAGACTTTCTACTCATGGCGAGGACTTTTATTCCCAAGTTGAAGTATGATATTGTTTCGAAGACTATCTGATCTATGGAGATGTTGGTGGTGTGTGTCCCCAGCTTCAATCCTTTTAGAATGAATTTATTTCTTTGGATAGGATCGATGGATCCAGGTGCCAAGTTTATCTGTGGTGGTGGTTTCCCGCACACAGTGACGTAAGAGTTCCTAATTTCACTTACACATCGATTTGCGGTTGAAACGCAATAAACGAACTGTAATTGCTCATTGTTCGACGACGGATCAAGTTTACAACTGCGGCCTTGGTTTTCTTTTGAAAATTCACTTAGTGATTTTTACTCGGAATAGAACAGCAGCCCTACTAGTGTTTCACGGCAATTGATCTCTGAGGAAATAAGACTCAAAGACTCTTTGATTGCACAACTTTTTCACCTTTAAACAAGTTTTCCTGATTTGTAGAGAATTGTTCGGTTTTTTGCTGATTTCTTCGTTTGCTTGGAAATTAAATCAGCAGTTGAAAACCTCAAAGTACATAAAACAATCACAACTTTGTTTTTAAAAGTTAAAACATTGAAGATGAATCTTCGATGATGGGTCATACGCCCTATCGTAAATGTTCAGAACACAAGTCGTATCAGAACTTTTACAAATCCTGAAATTCCTATTAAATGTTTTGCGTACAGAACAAAAGAGGAAGGTAAAGAATTCCATGTTGTGCTTTTGATGCACTATTGTTTCAAAACTAATAGGAATCTGTGTTATGATGACGTAATAATAATTAATTTTATGATGAGTTACTGAATTGTCACATATGGATTGTGGAAGGGACACAGTGAATCGTGCCACCACCTGCAAATTCCCCTATTTAGTACCCGACTGAAAATGTGTAATTTAACCTCACTATTTTGGCTTGTCTCTTTAAAGATGCCTGAGTACTTGCCCCAGTACACATCTTACAACATCCTCGTGGTGGTTACTGGTCCCCGGAGGTTTCCCAGAACATGTTCTGTCACACAAAATGGGTTGAAATTTGTGTTACGAAGGCCATTTTACATGTTGTGGGAAAATGGCGAGAAATCGAGTGAGAAGGTGAGAGAGAGAGAGAGAGAGAGTGAGAGAGAGAGAGTTGTGAGTTAACTTTATGTAGACAAAATAAGCAAAATAGCCTTTACAAATTCTCCTAAAGAAGCCATGATAGTCCAGATAGGAACTGAAAGTCGACTAACCAGTTTGTAGCCCAAAGTTGTGAACAGAGACAACAGGAAACACTCAAGGCGCTGCGCTGTGGAACAATTGGTTTCTGACGGAAACTGACATGTTTTTACTTGATTCCTTTTGAGATACCAGCAAGAAAATGATTTCTCTAACTTTAGTTTACAATTTGGCTCCAACTTAGTTTTAATTTAATTTAATTTTTTCCTCACTCGGAAGAATTCAAAGCTTGTTCAGCGTAAAAATGTTTTAACGTCGTCAAAGTGTGAGTCTGAGTCTGAAGTTCCATTGTAGTCAAGTTTCAGCTTTAAACGTTCCATAACTACATAGCAACATTGACTTTACAAATGTACCATTTAGAATGTGGAACATTCCATGAAAAGTTTGACATTGAGTCAGAGGCTTTTATATTGATCAAAGCGTAAGAGATCTGAAGTTACGCAACCGTTTCTTTTATGCAAACTGACATAGAGAATCATCAAAGAATTTTAACATTTGATTATTGCTTTATGTAAGAATATTTTACGTAAATACTGATCTTATAGCATTTTCAGATCCAATTAAAAAAAATTTCCATGTTAAATGATTCTAACATCGAATAACGTTTTCTATTACCTTCGTCCGACTCAAGGCTCAAGTTTTCGAGCAAAGCTTTAGACGTAAATATTAATGCAACACAGCTTACACTAGGAAATAAAAAACATCCTATCAAGGATCAGAATCAGCCCCTGAAATTGACTGATTATTTGCAACAAAATAATTCCGTGCTGTATTTTTAATTTGAACAAAAACACCTATTGTTCCTAAACTGAGTAGCCAAGAACAGCACAAAATTGCCAAAGTACAGTATCCTAAATCCTGCCCAAAGAAAATAATCAAAGGTCACAAAGCGCTACGGACATTTAAGGCTTGTTCAAATGTTTTTTCTACGGCTTTACTTATTTTCGGTTTATTGGTTTACAAGTGTGTTATCCACATCAAACATAATACATTTTTTCGCGGTTACCAAGGAGCAATCTCTCTTGGGATAAACATCTGTAAAGCCCTGTGTACATCAAACCTAGCATATACTCTTATGTTGTAGTGCCGACGGATAACTTAGATCTAACACAACATTTACATTTGATCCCAAATAAGAAAGTATTGAATTATTACAGAAGTATTCAGCCATTATCCTATTGTTTCTGTTGCTGCTGTCATTGTTGCAGAAATCACTGATAATGGACAAACATCAGCATGACACGAACAGCTCATTATGGCATTTTCCTTTCATTCGTACCATTTTTACTTCCCTAACATCCCTTAAAAACTTAAAGTTTGTTTGCAAACAAATAAACCAGATAGACGTTTCTAGATACAAACGTGACAAAATTAATAATCCATCATGCCAATTCTACAAAGATTTTAAAACACACGGCAAAAAAATCTATTGTCGACTGATGTACTGCTTGTCCTCCGGAGAGAAAAGTCATAAGGCGTGATTGTGGCTTTAGGATTCCCTGGACAGTCTGGAACAAGTGATATGTAGTGTGCGTAGGATTACATAATAAATTCTCATAAGAACAGTTGATGAAGTTCCCGTTAGTTTCCACATACACACGGAAGATTCCATACACTTACGTTGGAATGAGACAAAGAATCTGTTTGCACAC
>JBCAUI010395177.1:0-14455 GCA_038406195.1 Haplosyllis anthogorgicola | reverse complement strand
AATCGATTCTGTGGAACCAGAGATGTAATTTGTTAACAATGGAACTAGTAAATATATAGTACATCTGTTTATTGTTCCTACAGGGTGTTTATACTCTCAAGATTATAGTTGTCCACTTGATGCAATAAAGCGAATCTACGAGAAAACATAAGTTTTGCTCTCTGTTATAGTAAATCGCAGGTCCGAACCGTCACACTATTCGCCGTTCTACGCTAGTAAATATTAAAGAGTCAGCGAAACGTTACAATGGTACTTGCTTAGTTCCAACAGATACGAAAATAGATTCTGATTAATAATTTACTTGTTTCTCGCGGATCTGCCACATTTTCCAGTTTTATTCTTTCTTTCGGAATGAAGTGTGAAATGGCAAATAATTTTAAAAGCATTATATTTTTAAACGTCACCTGTAATACAGCAAAAATTATGGCCTTATTTGGTCATTGTTCCTGTTATCCCATTGTTTGCTGAATACGTGATATTGCTACCAAAATTTACAATTGGAAACCCTGATGCTACTACAAGAATAAAAAATTGAAAAATATGTTTTATCTCCTGGAAAATAGCATTGTGAACAATTCAAAATGATCATCATTTATATAAAAAATCAAATAAATTTTTAACGTCCTGCAACATGAATTTCATGCTGGGTTATTGAAACTCTATTGAAATAAAGTTAATAGAAATATATTTAAAGCTAAGTTCCATTATTTTTACCGAAAAAACATTTGACAAAATATATGTGATGCGCCGCATCGCGTGCCGCATGCTAGGTCAAGTAATCGGTGGCTACCCAAATTTCCGAAGCCCTGGCTGGCGCTGGAGCTGCTCAGGTGCAAGCTACGAGCAGCGCACCAGTGACACCAGGACTTCAAAGTCGGGCTGCAGGTGGCTGAAAGGCTCCTGCAGCTGTGCTATTTTTAGCTCCCAGATGTGGCAACTGCCTCGTGCATGTGTAGTGCACAGTGACGTCATCCCGGAAGTCAGTTGATGTTGGTGACATCACCTGCACGTGTGGCCCAGCACGTGTGGATGTCATCCCCGGTGCCACTATAAAACCATACCCTGCTATTAAGCATTGCGCATTTGCTCTTAAGCTGCTGCCGAGTACAGTTGAAGCCTAGCTTGACTGCTATTCCCTAGACCCCGCGATCTACTGACATTCAATTGATAATTCATTGTTTCTCTCTTTTGTTCACCAGAGGTACACTGTAGCATGCCTGTTTAGTTAGTAACGTATCATTTAGCTAGTGCATCACGGGTATGCTGCTAGACCTACACCTCTGAGTAAGCGATTCGAACGGGACCGACGCCTTTCGGTAGATGAAGACACGAGTCAGTCGCGTCGCAGAGACATCGGTGCCCAAGTGTTAACATCGCGAGTTTGTGCGCGTGACATATATTTAGCAATTTACTTAAAATAAATGACCTTCCACTTACTTTGCAAAACAAACAAGACATGAAAATAAGCTTAAAGCAAAAGCCACTGATGTTATTTCATGCTGAGTGAAGTGAGGTAGAAAGACATACTGTGTAACAAAGTTCACTTTTCCCTGACTGCAAAAATGTCTATTTTTCTACTTTCCAGAAACTGTAGGAACCCTGATGTCCAAATATTTATTTAAAATGCTTGATAATTCTGAATATCTAGACATTTTATTTTCTAAATTAAAAATATTACTTTCTTGAATTTATATCAAAGAACTAAAATAGCTACTGTGCCAATTTTCTGAATTGAAAACTAAATTCATATTGATTTGCGCTCAAGTTTTTCTAAATTTTTAAAAATACTAAATATATTGACAAGTACACATACAGATATAGACAAAGACACAGGCACAGGCACAGGAACAGGCACAGACAGGCACAAACACACACACACACACACACACACACACACACACACAATACAATTACGCTGAAGAACCAAACACTTAAAATGCACAAATATTTAAAAGCTAGAACAGCCAGTAACAGTAAACAATAAACGGAATATTGGCTGCAATCAATGAACGATAAAAACCTGAATGTAATATTTTTTCGTTTTAATTTTACTCAGCCTAACGTGCAACAACATATTTACGTATTTATATTTATTTCTTGGAATTTGGCTTCTAGGATTCATATTCATTTACATTTCAACTGTGATCAAATTATAAAGTGTGCTAATGATCACAATAATCGATTAAGATTGAAAAATGAATTAGTCTACTCTTTTATCACTCACTTAATTTACTGAAATTTACTGTTTTGAAACATATTCTACAGTTTACAACTGACATTTAGATAGAGGATGATACCTACTTTATTTGGAGCTAAACCAAACAAAACCAATATTCGTTTGAATCATATGAACCGACAGCTGAATTTGATGTTTCACATTCGGTATCCGCTGCACAGACTTTAAAAGGATTTTCTTGTACTGTACTTGATGAATTTTAAGAATGCATGATAAAATATTTCCGTAATTACACTTTCCAATTGGTGTACATTACTCACTATCGTATATTTGATACGAAATCAAGATACGGTATTCCAGTTTCCAGTAAAGTTTCCAGTTTCCAGTAACATGCATCACCATTCATGATTCAAAAAGGAAATTTAATGTCTTCAACGAAGAGAGATAAAAAGCTAAAACTTCTCGTTATCACAAACGTTTCTGTTCTACCTACTGAAAAATTCAACATTGTACCCTTAGTTGCAAGATAACGTGAGATTCTAGAAAACCTAAGTACATCTACCTGTCAGTTACAAGTGGCAATATAAGTTGTTGTTGAAGCGGTTTCGCTCGTTCAGGTAAGGTTCTTGTTAGTTTAATTGCAACCAGACTCGGCATCAAGAATAGATGTGTTTAGCCGATACAACCTTGATGAGGCTGTCAGCAAGAAATGAAATAATGTATTGAAAATATCAAGTCAGGTCAGAAAGATCTCTGAACTATTTGTTCTAGTAAAATGATTTAATAGTTCAATTTTTATTTTTATTGCTTCAGCTTTTTTGTGAAGCTTTTAACTTTAACATTGTAAACAAATTTACTCTTGGTAAACAATTAACACAACGTTATTGTGGGTCCCAATTTTCCACCATGGTTTAAAGCGTCGGGTGAGAACACGGTCACTGATTCACATAATGAAAAATTCTTCCCGTGGAAAGCACAAAATATATTTGTATTGCGCATTTTTTGGTCTTGATGAAGTTAAAAATATGAACATAGTAGTTAGAGATTTTAGTTACATGTAACTACAGGAGAAGTCAGTTTATACGGTATTTTAAAAGAAAAGTGGAACATTACAATGACAGCTCATGAAACAGGCGTTCTACCGAATACAAATCAAATTACTTTACCATACATACCTGCTTTATTTTATTATTTTACACTCCCAGCACATCTTACGCCACGCAATGATATTCTGTAAAACAAAAGTACCACTTTTTGCGGCATTATTTCTCAGGCTTCTAGGGATCACGAAGTCTTATTTCGCTTTAGAAAATTAAATTTTTCTATCTCTTACCATATCTAGTCGAACACCTCTTACAACAAGTGTCAGTTTTTGAGCATTATCTTTCAATAGTTCAATTTCCTTATGTGCTCCTCAGAGGAAACATTTCAATGTGGAAGGTAAGTAGTGTGGCCTTTGCAGCCAAATTCAGTTAGGTTGTGAGGGATAACTTAATTTACATGCTTTTACATAGGTCATCAAACAGGTTATACTGACTACAGGCCAAAAGGAAAACTTCAAATTGTTAACTTTTTTACATCTTTACTTTCAAAGTCATTCCTTTTTTCAAGCATAAGAATCGTTTACAGAAATCTGTAATTAAGGATTCTTCTGTGGATGAATTAAGTTAAAATAAAACTTCAGGATATTACATCCAACCTCGCGTAATTTCCTGTCTGGAGCGAGTATATTCTTTACTACTCGGGTTTGAAATAAAAGAGAAAGTTCACATAGAAGTTTTTCTTTATCGATGTATTGTTACAATCTGGGTAAACATAATGTAAATTTTAGAAATTAAGAAATTAAATTTACATTGAAACTAGTAAGTTATTGACAACCTAAGTGCGAATAAAGATAATCCTAACCGGGAAAAATGATTTCGCTAATAGTTTCAATGATTAGAACATTACATGTTGTGATACCATTTGAATACCGTCCATCGCAATTGCATGCGGAATAATGTTGATTGATATCATCACAGTCACACTTTACCGTTGATCTCATTATTGAATCATCTAATGTTTTTCGTTGTGTTGATCTTCTGCTCGTCTTGTGTGTAGATCTGGATGTACTACAGATCGAAATAAGAAAAACCTTGATTGTGTCATACTGGACTGCTGGACGAAAGAGATACAATATTGCAAACATCCCTATTAAATTGAATGCCTTAAAATGTCATAATTTTAGTCTTTATGTAACTTACAATCGGTCACAATCAGGCAGCAAGTCACATGGTACAAAGAGACATATGTTTCGAACGACCTTAACAGTTGATAACACAGTCAAACAATTTCGTTCAGAGTTTACGGAGATTGGGAATCCAACTTCCTTAAGACTCCACCATTCCGAGTGATGCCTAAAGACAACAATATTTATATATCAATTGACAGTATATTGGCCCAATTATTGAAAAACAAAACATAAAAGAAACACAACAGAGAGACTGTCTGGCTTAGTAACAGACAAGGCTGAAAATCATCCAGCACATTAGCTCAATTTAAAGTAGATTAGGGTAAAATCGGAAACACATATGGAGGGTACTATTTATGCAATAAAGTCCTTAATGTTTAATTCAAACTTTACATTTCGTGCACATTTGCAAATTAAGAGACTGCTTTACATTATAAATGGGCCATTACAATTTGCATGACAATCCTAGCCAGTACACGGAATTCGTATCAGTTTGGGAACAATGGCGCATCAAAGGCACAGTGTGAAATTCTTATGTCCTCTCTTTTGTTCTAGACGTTTCGAAACTGATACAAAATCCGTGTACTGCTTATTTACTGTTTACAGTTTAGATCTGTATCCCTGTATATGTTCGTGCTTTGTCTATTTTATAGTTACAATTAGAAAGATTGATTAAATGTGGGAATAAAACAAATATGAGCTTAGGAGTACATGCATGCGTTTCAAACATCACATAATCAATCGCATGCTCATTATCAAATGAAGTATTAGTACTATCATTGTAATAAGCCATTCATTAACCAAGTTTTATTTTCTGTAAACAGAAATCAGCAAGATGATGTGTGGATTGCTTTTGAAGATCCCAAACGAAATACAAATTAATAAAGTTCATTTACATGTTCGCTAAATATTTTGTAAAATAAAGTAAGTTTTAAATTAAAATAAGTTTTAAATTAAAATGGTGTGACATGAAATTCTTTTCACAATAGCCATCAAAACAACACGCCATGCATTATCAGAGAGGACAAAATAGTGCAAAAGTTTGTAATTACAATATGCCATGTCTTCCATCTATTCCATGTGGCAGTGGCTGGTGTATCATGTCAGACAGTATTATTTATTTCTACAATGAAATGGATAAGTGATATACTGTAGGTGGCAAAAATAACTTGGAAATGGAACACAATCCTCCGTGTTCTAATGTCAAAGTAAGAATAAAATATCTTCCCTTCCACGCGAGAAATCTAGAATTTCAGAGGCAACAATGCCTATTTATGATTGTTTGACTTAAAGCGCATGGGAATACGATATTAATGGTGTAATGAAAACATTTCGTGATAGCCATATTTAGGCATAATTATTCCAGTTTTTCATAAATATATTTACTAATTAGACTATTTAGACTAATTAATGACGGCCACCTTTTCTCAGCTGGGTTTGTAAACAGCATTATGAACACATTAGGCAAGAATGTTATACTGTTATTGGTAAAATAAGAGTTCAAAACTCAACTCAGTAGATGCCAATTAATAAAATGCCAACTTCGGGTGAAAGTGGCTTAATGCATTGTTCGTGTTGGGCTGGAACATAGTCTTATGTGAGCAGTTTATTTGCGAATTGGCTGATGCTGTGATATTTTTCTGTTTGTTTATTTACGCTCAATCTACTTGTGGGAAGCACATTGTGATTCTTCTCAAGGATCCTCCAAGAAACAGTTTTCGTGTTGCAATACGGCGCAATGTATGTTCAACAAATTGAGAACAGTGCAAATTTAGTTGCACAGAAGTACAAAGTGGATTGGTGGAGTCCAACACTTTCTTGGATTCGAGATATCTTTCATATAAATATAAATGAAAAGATTTTCATGGAAAATCAAGTGAATACTTAAACTCGGTGGATGGCAATTTATTGTACACAACACATTCAGCTATGTTATGAGATCGCAAGATCTTTCTGTGTGGCGTTATGGGTTTCTATCAAACTATTCTCGTGTATCACACCATGCTACTCAGTATGTATTATTTTGAGTTTGTCCACTTCGAGTCAAATGACGAAGACAATGTCTAGAATTGACATGAATACAAGGCTATCCATGAAACACCTTCATTGAATTTACTTCAGTATTCAGTCGAAGGATGCATTTGAATGTAGGATTAACTGTTCAAAATCAACAATTCAGTACAGCATTTTAAATTCAAATATTGCAGCAAATACTGTAATATTGTAATCGGAAATTTTGGCAGTTCATTAAAATTCTTTTAAGGTGTCAGTACACGGAATTCGTATCAGAAGTTTAACAATAGTTCATCAAAAGCACAGCGTGAAATTCTTTCGTTCTTTCCTTTGTTCTCTTCGTTTCCAAAATGATACGATTTTTGTGTACTGTGTCAATAGAATTTCACGCCCGTCTATGTTGCACAGTCTCCTAAATTCAATTGTTCCAGAACGTTATAAAATTAGTAGGATTTCCATGATCTGAACATGACTTTTCCTTTTTATGTCCTTAAGAAAGTCAAGGACACACTACTGATTTTGCACGACCTGAAATTATAACAAGAAAATTATATTGTTCTGAACCGCATCATTCCTTTTCTGCAGGCTTCAAGACAGTTCATGTTCGCATTTTTTTTGTGATAGCGGACTAACATGTTACTAATGTTACTAATTTTCATTTATATCTTACTCTTATCAAGTAATTCGACACGATAAAATACTTCTTCTTAATTCTCTCATAAATAAATAAGTACAAAGTACGTGTACGTCAAGCGGATTTGGATGTACATAATCTTTGAGGTCAGATCAGTGCACTCTAGGTTGATTGTAATCATATAGTATACATATACTAGGGAAGCTAATAATCCCTGTTTGAAACACCTGCATCACGGATTTACTGAAGCAACATTACAGTTTGTCACGTAACAAAAGTAAAAACATGCACATTGTAACATTACTAAACGACGTTACTACCAGCACGTAATCAAAAAGCTTTTACAGACCATTCCCATTGATTATGCACGCTTATAAAGTGGATGAACAATTAATTGTGGATATATGAATTAAACACACTGATGGAATCATGCAAAACAATTATAGAAACTAAATATTGACCGAAGATTTAATTATTTTACATAATTACAATTGACTGAAGTGATAAGATGTTGGAGAGAGGATGAACATCACAATAGTTTTGGTACAATAGAACTTCACGCTGTGCTTCCAAGTGCATCAATGGCACAGCGTGCAATTCTTTTGTTCTATATTCAAATCGATAGAACCTGCATCAAACACTATTTTCTTTAGTTTAGAAAAATCTGAAGAAGAAAAAAAGCCCAAATGAAACAAAAACAATTGTCATCATGAGAAAACATCTGACTGTATGAGTTTAGATGAAGTTCGCTTGAAACTTTGAGTGCACAGAGTACCGCCTCTCACTTCCAGAGCCAAAAAAAGTTCAAAGGCAGGTATCTCAAATGATTAACTGATATGGTTTGTGTTTCTTTTCATTATTTAAAACATTACGCTGAGAGTAAGAAGCAAATGAATGTTTGTTGAATAAAGCTGTCTGACATGTGTTACTGCACTCAAACATCAGTTTGTGTTTTTCAAAGCCATGATAAAAATCGCTTTCTTTCATAAAATCTATTCCCGTAAAGTCAGTTAAACACTGCAGTAAGAAACATTATAATTTTAGAAATTATGTTCGTTTAAGTATCTTAGATTAATTATACTTAAGTTTAGATATATCATAATACCAAATATTCAATGCACAATCGCGCCACATCATGAAGAAACATGTCCACCAATTAGTTCTTTTTGTTGCGCTTCCATCCTATCCGTACTCTCTAAAGATTAAAGTTTTGATTTACAGAGTTAAGACAATGCATATCTTCTACAAATCCCGTATTTTCAATCATAAAATTTTGAATCAGTTTATTAAAAAAAAATCTCCTCTTGGAACATTTGTCGGAACTCCCATAATGAGTGCAAAATATCTTTGGTTCAAATATTGCAAGTAAGAATCACGATGAATTCATAGAAAATGTTTTACTTTATCAAGCAATCTTTACAAAGAAAAATGTGAGAAAAGTAGTTCTTCTCAAAGAAAGAAAAAACAACCCAGGATTCAGTGGGTCCAACTAAAATCTATGTGCATTGCTTCTTGAAAATGTATACTTTGCCAACAAATTCGGCAAAGACATAAAAGGACCTTTTTTCTTTATCACTCCATTACTTTGAGATAAGACTACATTTAACTGCACTATACTTTGGAAGGTGTCTTGCTAAAAGGGAAAAAGAACATATAGATTTCTGCAACTGTATCCTCTTAAGCTGCATTACATTTTAGAGCATTTGCTGATGTTCTCATGCCCTTTGTAATAGGTGTATAATAAACATTCGCTTAATCTATATTTCTTCCTCTGAACCTGAAGACAGCATTTAAAAGAACATCCATAAAGATAAACTGTGAGAAAATTACAGGTTATTATTTGGCAAAAGATGAGAAATTAGGAGTCAAAGGGTCTACACAACAACTGTGAGCAATGCTTCTCAGCATCCTAACATCATTGATTGGCTGCCAGTAGGCACCACGACTACCATCATGGACAACAGTGAAGTTGTGGAGCAGTAGACTAGTTGGCTGGCTGCCTGATGCATTGGATGGCCACTGGCTGTATGTAAATGCAGTGTTGCTGTAGCTGAGATGTCTACACTGTTGAGTCAAGTTGTTATTTTCATTGAAAAAGTGGCTGTCAGAGAAGTACCACATGTGAGCAGCTAGACCTGAACAGCTGATCACTGGTATTTAATCTCTTGCTTATGGATTAAAGTATTTAATTGTGGAGTATTCAATTTCACAACATGTAAACAAATTGCCGTTAAAGTTACCTTAAATTGTTTTACACTTTTGCACTTGGATATACTTTATTGCATCATGGATATACTTTCCAATCGGTTGCACATAATTGGCATCATGATTTCTGGATTACAGTGGAGTGAGATCAATTAATTAGTGATGCAAAGTGACGAAAACATAATACCTTGTCTTACACATGACTTTCAAGTGAGATGAGTGCATTTTTATTTAAGGTTTTAACATTTAAGAAATGTAAAAGCGCATAAAGTTTCATGTTTGATATGAGCTAACATCAACATGGCAGCTGGAAAATATCTCCATCTGTTTATATTTCTCATAGTTGGCTTTATCCTAAATTTCTTCCCTCAAAATTGTCATGCCTTCAGGCTCGAAGGCTCGCAAACGTCATTTGCCAAGTTTCCAAAGTGGAGTCCTTGTCAGAATGGAAGTTTTACATTTGAATTCAATACAGCCCATCCCAATGGTTTACTCCTGTACATGGATGATGGAGGTAGATTTGATTTTCTCGAGTTGAAACTGGTTGGGGGTGTCATTCGACTTCGTTTAAATTTGGGTGAAGGGGCTACAATTTTGGCAGTGGGTCAAAATCTCAACGACCGTCAATGGCACAAGGTGGAAGTTGCCAGGAACGAAGAGGATACAACTCTTATTGTGGATAAAGAATCCCAGACACAAAAATCACAAGGCAATGAATTTGCATTTGGCAATCTTACCAAAAATAGTTATATGTTTGTTGGAGGCATGCCTATTACATACAGTGCTAAATTAAGCCTCCTGGCCCTACCTTCAGTAATGTTCGAACCCCGTTACAGAGGTTCTATTCGGAATATACTGTATGCGAATTGTGGCGGCCCATTGGTGCGAATGGATATGATCGAAAGTCGAGGAGTGCGCACCAATAGCCTGGATCGTTGTGAGGAGGAAAACCCGTGTGAACACCAGGGGATATGTATAAGCACCGACACAGGCTCCATCTGTGACTGCTCGGGAACGGAATACGAAGGGCCAGTCTGTGAAACAGGTGAGTACCCACCCATTTTATCAAGTTACTGTGAGGAGTCTCTGCATGATGCTCTCTTAGAACACTCACTGCAGTATCCAAGAAATGGGGAACTCAATAACGTGTGCCCCGTTCTATGAACGTGTGCCCCGTTCTATGGTAAAATTTGCGAACACGATATTCTGGCTCCGCCACTGACATCGATATTCATAGTCGTAGAGGGATCCGCATTACGGTCATCGCAGTTACAGACCAGCGTCGTACCGTGAGTCTCAGAAGTTCCTAATAATGCCGTTTTGTTTTGTATGCGCCTACGTGTGTGAGCACTGCTGAACAGAGCATGGGACTTAAATGCAGAATTCAAGAAAGCGCCTCACTCAAAGGGCCATCAAAAACGACCGAGTCATGGAATTTTCACAGCTAGCTAAGGAACCTAAGCAAAATGTCCAGAGCATCATTTGTACCAAGAGTACTAACGAAGTTTCCATTAGCTGGAACTATTCCTAAATGCTGTACCCGTAAATGGAACGCATTGGAAGAAGAAAAACTAATCCTTTACACACAACTATTTATTTCTACAAGACTACCAGAGATACAAGTGTGTTCTCTTCAGCTGCTGGCAACCAACTGAGAGCTACAGGGTTGAGGCCAGCTAGAATGCTGCCTGAGATATCATGAATATTCATTACTAATTAAGTAGGCTCTGCACAGGGATTGTGTGTGCATGTTCCAATATAGTTCTTTGTGCATGCTGAACATTTACTGATATTTCCAAAGTTCGGAATAATTGCTATTACAACAAGTACTTCGTTTCAACATTGTAAAGTATAGATGAAAGTTGATTGCACTTTGCAGATTACCATCAACAGCATTGTTTTCGTCAGAATTTCACCATGAAACTTTTTGCTTTAAGCTCTCATGTTTATCTGATTTTAGAATTTTAGTTTTGAAATGTGGTTCTTTAAACTCGTTATCTCGAAAGATTTCAACACACTCCCATCTGTATTGTCGCCAAAACGTTGTTACAAGTTGTTCACATAGAGAGGAATGCAAACTAGTTGGTTGGAAGTGAAATAACATGCACGAAATCCTTCCTTTTTATCATTGAGAACATTGACTTTCATCTTTTGACCCAGTTAAAGTCTCCAGGACAAAATGCAGAAACAAACGCGCAATAGTTTCCACATTGCCGAATTTGATTGATCACTCGATGCTCGTTCAACAACACGTAATGTTCTGTAACAGCGCCACAAAAAGAACCTAAAAATCTACAGACCCATTCACTCAAACACTTCCAATTCTACTTAAGGCGCAGGATGTTCGACACACAAAGAAATAGATGTTCTTTGATATGGCTTATTTCCAACATATCCTGTTGGGCAGAATAAAGCATTCGCAGGTATTACACGGAAAAACAAACATGTTTCATGTTGTATCAGCTTCTACAACAGTCAGTCTGCGAGCAACATGCAAGTTATTTTGGAAAGAAGAGATATTTACATGCGTACAGTAGAACTTGTCGTTAAGGTGAAGATGGAAGCTATTTCGTTTTTTTGTTTAAATTACAGATTTTTTGCTTATTCAAATGCATATACTCTAACAATTATTGCATGAATAACACAGAAACCATTCATCAAAATAGTGATTCCTTTAATTAGATCATTAAATACTGTCAGCCATTGCTCCTTGTTCCAATCATATTCAATCAAGTGTGACCACTGCCCACAAATAGCAATGCTTGGTGTGAATGCACTTAAAGGTTATAGGGTCACTTCCCCCTTCTTCTTTAAGAATAATGGCTGCTACTTTGTTTACATTGTTATGAAAATAAAGGCAGAAAATGGAAATTTTACAATTTTTAAAGGAATTAGGTGCAGCCTTTTTACAATTTTAATTTTGTTGTAAGCACAAAATTATGTTGAATAAGTTAAAGATAAATGTGGAAGGATATATTCTTGGGATTTTCATATTTTAGTAATTTTATGGATTTACATGTTTTCTGGCCAAAATGATAAAAAAAACTATACAGTTGTGACAGGCAAGTATACCAGTAAATAGACTACAAAATTAGTACAAAACTATTGGTTAGATAAAATGAATATGCCCAAGAGGCTTCCATCTTCCCCTTAACGGCACTTGTCCGTGGCGACATGCTTCCTCACCTATGGCACCCACAAGACAAATCAAGACAATAGGTTTCAATATATTTTGGCAGACTGCGAGAAACATGCATGCATCAATTCATAGTGACCCATCATTCTTCTTTTCGGAGATACTCTGGATAATATGTATGTCTTAACTTTAGACAAGAAGATATTAGCTGATCCCTAGCATTCGTGAACAAAAAATAGATACGCACAACAGTGTGAGTCTTACTGATGCAAAATTATTAGAAATTGATGGTCTGGTCTTTTCACCACGTGTGTCATCACCGCGGCAGAAAGATCAGGGATAATATCAGTTTTGTCAAGTTTCGCTAAGATATTATTTTGCTGATTTTTAAATTTATTTCTATTCAATGGATTTTCTGGATAAAAGGTTTTAACTTATTTCAGTGTAATATTTTTGCGTTTTTACTTCTTTAATTGTGTGTTAAATAAATGGCGCAATGAGACAACTAATTTTTTACCTACCAAAAATTGGCAAGATATTAACTTTCGCAAACGTGACAGAGCTATTTTAGACAGAAGACTGACTATTTTATCTTGATGACAATATCTTGAAACCTATTTGATATGACTGTAAAACTAATCTTGAAGATTACTTCATACTGGAATCTGTACTTAAAACAAGCAAAAGAAGAGCATCAGTACACGGAATTCGTATCAGAAGTTTAACAATATGGCATCAAAAGCGCAGCATGAAATTCTTTCGTTCTCTCCTTTGTTCTCTTCGTTTCCAAAGTGATACGATTTCTGTGTACTGCATTTAAAATTACGAAAGCAATATCGTGTAGAATCTTCTTTCACTTTGCCGACTCCTATTCACGCTTTTCGTGTTACAGCAAGTCATATTCTTAGAAAGCTATTGTTTAAGATTGAAATGTTCAAGTTAGGTAACTAAATATTCATTCAAGCCAGACAATAAAGTAACTTTTCCGCCACTTATTCAATGAATCTTGAGAATGGAGTAATCCTTGCTTCTTCCACTGCACGTTTGGAAACTGTTTTTTGGTGATACCCCCAAGAAAGAAAAAGTTCATCGCCTGTATGACATTGGTCAGTGTTTACGTAATGATAAATCTTTCAACCGCGAAAAAATACAGGCCTTTGATTCAAACAATAGTTTTAATTAAAATAACTTAGCATGCCAGATTGTGTTGTTCATAAGGTAACAAGCGAAAGAAGCAAATGAGAACAAAATTTTCTGTAAATCGGAAAGATACTCGTTGAAACAAATCTAGTTAACCGCTTCATGGTCTGCGGTTAAATTCATCTTTCAATACACCACGCTTTGCCCCAGGCCATTGTAATGTTTAGTTTTTCATAAATTTACAAATGTACTGTAACATTATTTAAGTATTTAGTTAGCAGGGTTTTGTTTATTAAATAAGAAAATGAAAACTATTGAAGTTAGAATTCATTACATAGTTTTCAGTCTCTGACCTTATATGCTATTTTACAAGTTGTTTACCAACGTTCTAAAATTAATAAATTTTCACGACGAGTTACACTTGATTATAAGTTCAACTGGCTGTTTAGGATAGCTTTAGACCTTTCAATGTATCCCATTGCATTCCACAGAATTAATCTATTGCCATTATACAGGCACTGCGCAACATAATTGTGTTACTGAGGTGATTTATTATAGGCGCTAATATCCTATTATTACACAACGATCTAATAACTCCCACATCAACTATGCAAAACCTTTCGTCCCTTCTCAGAAGGATTGGAACGGTAATATGATACATGCGAACGTTCCTAGTTGCCTAATTAAAAGTTACTAAATTTTAACCTAATCTAAGAAGAAAGGTTTTAGCCTAACGGCAAACCCTATTTAGGACCTACCATTCTTTGTGCTTTATCTGAAAAGGAAATTGTTTAGGTGCTTGTGGGAATATTGAGTGACCTTGACCTTGGAAAACGTTGTGGCGCCACCTGGTGGTGGCAGCTACGCAATTGGGTAACAGAGGGTAACTGGCGCCCTCTGGTGGTGTATTTTATAACTAGA
>JBCAUI010395066.1:0-14456 GCA_038406195.1 Haplosyllis anthogorgicola | reverse complement strand
TCAATTTTTGACTTCATAGCAAAACCACCTTGCCGTTCACAGAAGTCTATCGACGCTTCGCGTGATAGACTAATGATGTAATGACTTGTGGAAGATCAAATTCATATTATTAACATTTCCCATTATGTTTCAATTAGAAACACAATGTGCAAAGCGGATGATGGACCTTTGATTGAATAACATTATTATATTAATATGTTTTTTACTGCAATCAGTTGAGTTAACGACAATGGTACTTAGTAGATTGTAGTTCAATAAAACCTCGTCTCAACAAAAGACAATAACCCAATCAAAGATAACCTGATGACCCCAACCAAATGAAAAAGCATTTCATTGCTGAACTTTTGACCCTTTTAACATTTAGTGTTCAGCTCCTACAATATCCTATCAATTTGGAAACGTACCAACAAAAGAGAGGAATTCCGCTCTGTGCTCTTGATGTGTTATTGTTCCAAAACGCAATTTTGTCTGTCATTCCGTGATGTCGGCATTGTCTAAATCTGCAGTACAGCACGGATTGACATTTTAGCACTGTAATGGCCTGTAGGTTACAAAGTGTAACATACAAAGAGCGATTTTATGGCTAAATTATTGAGCCTCATGCCTTTCGGCATGCTTGACTCTAGTCTGACCGGCATTTTTCCCAGTCTGGGTGGGGGGGGGGGGTGCTCTAGTCTGACTGACATGTTGTGCGCGACTCTAATCCGGCATGTTTTGCCAGTCTGGGGAGGGGGAGGGGGAGGGGGAGGGTACTCTAGTTTAACTGACATTCAAACACAACATGTCAGTCAGACGAGACTACCCCCACTGCCTACCCCACTGTCGGTCTAGAGTCAGGCCCCTACAAGTGGGATGGACTGGAGTCAAGGCCAACATGATGGACGGACTAGGGTCTGTGAAAGGTTGGACCAATAGGGCATGAGGCTCTGTACACCGTCAGGTTATATCTCGTGTAATGGTGTGCTGATCTGCAATGGTAAATAGGAATTTTTTGCCGCTCCACAATTGTGGCAGCACCTGACGGGCAATAAATGCAAGCTACACCAGTACACGGAATTTGTATCAGTTTCGAAACGTCTAGAACAAAAGAGAGGACATAAGAATTTCAAGCTGTGCTTTTTTTCCGCCATTGTTCCCAAACTGATACAAATTCCGTGTACTGTTGAAAAAATCATTCTGTACAAGCGGTTAGAATAGCCCATCATTTACACAGGCATTTGGGTACGAAATAGAATGTAATATCTAACAGCCATGCAGTACATATGAGTGCATACACAGTTGAAGCCACTTACCGTGTAGTCGGTTTCCGGCCATGAAATGTATCCACTTTTTAAATTGCAAATTTTAACCGAATAAATCCAACACTAACAAGTTTACTACTACAGAAGCCATATTAAGTTTCTAGTCTCCATATTGTACCATCAAGTTTTTCCACCCAGGAGAGATTTGAATTCATCTCAATTTGGAGTGCACAGGAATGACCAGTTGTTTGTATTCAATAACCCATGCTCTCTGATCTCCTCTGTGTATTCCTCTCCTTATGCCTCGTCATTCAACATGACAGCTTAGACCTATGGTATATTGGTTAATGTACTTCACTCTGTAAGCTTCAAATGAAGCTGTACCGAAGCTGTTGGTTCGCGTTACAAGCTGTTCATTGTTGCGTTTGTCGCCACTTTGATGCATTATTAAAGCCATCCCAAATGAAGACAGAAGACGACTTAAGATTGTAAAACCCTTTTGCAAAACTCATATATATTAATACTGACGAATTAGCTGAGGTATCTTGAAACATCACAGAGTTTATCAGGAAAAATGGTCAAATATCAGGCTTCAGCATTAAGAGATAGCACGATCCATGATATCTATTCACCAACTGATACATCTCTGACCACTCCTTTAAAATGTGATATCATGCAACTTTTAGATGTAAACTTCCCTTAGCATATCAATTACTGCACACTACACAAAAAAAACACTGAATTGCGATGGCAGATGAGGAAACTGCTGTAACTTGGAGCTTGGAACACCCAAGTTTCATGCTGTACTTTTGAAAGCGTTATGATAAGAACAGTAACTGTATTTTACAACCCTAAGTCCTTGTATACATTTAAGTATTGCTGACTGCTCTGTAGTCCCACACTACACTCTCATTTGTGCTGCTGCTAATAAGCTACTTTATATACCGGCAACTCTGTTGTGCTCTTAGTGGGGTATTAGCTGCTACCCTATTGGCAAGGATGGCGGCGGACAACCCTTGCACTTTTGTCATCGTTATAAAAATATCAAGTCACGAAGGTTACGGACGTAGATTGATAAATCTTCGATCAATGAACAGTCCACATAAATGCTACATCATATGTATCCCCTTGTACCATTGACAGCTAATTAAAATGCCATAAACATTTAAGGAGTGAAAATATTTACGAATGAAAAATAGATGGGTTCATTTGTCCCACTGTTCCTAAAAAGAGCAATTATCCTCAATGAGCAGTGTTGAATTTTGTTCCAGAGCAAAGCAATAATCATAATTACCCACAGGCAACTAAAAGCGACAACTTAATGCGTTTTACATTACCATTACATATTCCGCATACGATTCTGTACCAAATTGAACCTTAAGTCCCCATTATCGATATTTTCCCAACTGACACGTTCATCTAAATCATGTGCTGATATTTATTATCCGGGGCACCATTGTTTTTGTATTAAAAGGCAACATAATTCCTTTATTATTGAGTTTGCTAACAGTCATAAAATGCACGGCTCTAAATTACCAAAATTTGACATGACAATGTATTAGTCACGTCAAAACGAGATGTTATCTTGACCACTTGTTTGTTTTTTAAACACAATTCGAGATATTCCATTATGAGGGATGACAGAGTAACTTATTTGCATATATATCTTTTACCATCTCAAATAAATTTCAATATAAAATGTCATTAATTTTCAACCAAAGCGACTAAATATAACAATTTAAATTCTGTATCTTGCATTCAGTGAAAAATGTCTGTTTATTATGGATGTTTACAAAAGTAAAACAGAAGTAGTTGACTACCAATTTTTTTCGTCAAGTCCACTTAAAAAAGTAAATAAACAAAGCAACAAGATAATATCTCGTTTTGACGTGACCAAACTAATAAATGGATATTGTGCGCATTGCAATAGACACGTTCTTATCTGTTGTATAATAGTCTTAATGGAACAGAATTGTCAGATAACCAACCCACATGAAAAAAGAGTGAAGCTCCTGCAATTGCTATCAATTTGAGAACGTTTCAGTACAAAATAATTCAATGCTGTGTTTTTCACGATTAAATAAATTTGCTGTCAAGCGACAGATCCACATTGACTTTGAAACCCATGGGCAGATACCACAAATCTGAAGCAGAGAATACCAGTGACCCCAAAAATGAGCCACGGTCCACAAAAACTTACACAAAATGTTGTTTATAGATAATCCACTTAAATCCAACGTTAGGTACCTATCTTTTGTAACTTACAGCAATTGCCCGCTCGCATTAACATACCATACATAAGATGATTTTCATCGTCTGTAAGTGTCATCAATATATTTTAAAATTTTCCACATAAATGAATGTCTGGTATGATTAAGATAAATTTTACTTGAATGGCAATAATGTATTGCGAGAAAAACACGTCATGTGTGCTAAAAATATTACTGAAAGCAATTTAAAACCAAAATAACACACAATTAAAATGTTTACGCATCTGTTTATTATTCAGCCTACCAGCTTTTTGTACGATTATTTTTAGATTAAAATTATAAATTTAGAGCTTTGTGGATTAAAACACAATCTATCTGGCATTAATTAATAACTTCTTTTATTTGATATGAAGTGTGAACACCTGACACTACGTATGTACGTACAGATGACATTATGCATCGTCCAATTTTAACGCTACAAAACAAATTTTGCAGTAATAATTGCTGCATCACTGACTCGATCAGCTGTAAACTTTACAAAGTAACAATTTAGGATAAATAGTTTTGTCACGTTTATATGCGGTACAGTCTGGTTTGTTTGTTTATAAACAAATTTGTTATTTCACTTTTTTGAGGATGACGGCTTAAATTTCATGAATTTTTTTGGATCAAGAAACATCAACATGTACATTTAGATACATATCTAAACCTAAAAATAAAAATGAAAAACTGGAAGAGTGGTGAGCAATTAGATGCAAGCTGATCTTTTGAAACGCCATAATTATTAGTTTTGGTATTTGATATGTTAAGTTAGTACACAAGAAAAGGGTATCAATAGAAATCACAGTTTCCTATCAAGGTTTTAAACCCATTCCAGCCCCATGTGGGAGGGCAAGGATAGTGCGTTGTCCGTGTAGCCGCCACCTGATGACATAGACATGAGGTAATGCTTCACTTTACAAATAATTTACACCAAAGTCCTCAGAAGTACAGTTTCAAATTTCCACATTTTTAAGTTATTGCTGAACGTCGTGGAAATTTTAGTTTCAAGTTATGTCCCTTGAACAAGAAAGGCTGAATCTGCCACTGTTTGCTGCGTATCTCAATTGAGCCATCTTTAGTAAATATTCATGAAGGTTAGCCATCGACAGTGCAAAAAATTAAACAACAGATGTTTAAGTGAACTAAAACACAAACATAGAGGTGAATATGAATGTTTCTGCGAAATTGATCAATTGCTGACATAGCAATAGCAAAGAAAATAGCAATTAAATTTCTCCTTAGTTCGCTTAGGCTATTTGACAATGTTTTTAGTATTTGTGGCGCCCAGAGCAAACAATAAGGAATTGCTCAACTAACAATAATGTTATGAACAAAACAATTGTTTAAGTATACGTGTGTCACAGCATGTGTTCAAAGTTGCGCAATAAATAGACCTACTGCGCTGTGACTTTTTTATTATCATCCATTTTTAATTTGTATAGTCGAGATAGTGAACCATATAAATCTCAATTGAAAGCACTTCATTGTTTCAAGCAGGATTGAAACAACACCAAGTCACGCACACACGAGAGTTGACATACGTCTGAGTGAACGTCAAGGTCATTCATTTGAAAAAGCTACTTTAGACTCGTAGTCACAAGTTTCAACAAGGAGATAACCTGTCGGCTACCAAGCTTCATGCCACCATTTTGTCACGTGACGTGTGACATCCTTGGCACCTTGCCAGAACTTTCAGAAATTAGGTCAGAAATCAAAGCAAAAATCTCGTGAAAACAGAAAGCTGAATGCCCAATAGTGGGCATTCAGCTCAAAGATCCTTTACACTATTACCTCCCACCAGGCATCTCACTCACCTTTGGGCTGAGCCATTAACTTGAGATGGAGTCAACAGGGGCAGCCTCCATCCTACTTTAGGCTGTTGCAATTGAAATTGTTGTTCAAACATTTGCTGGTACCAATTTTACACCTTGGTGTGATGAAACTGTGATTTACTGATCTTTGTCTGATATCTCCACCAACAGCACGTGAAATCGAACACAGAAAGCTTCCTCCTTTCAAATGGTTATCACAATCCATTAAACCACCGCGGCTTGTTGGTAAATGTCATCATGTCGGAAAAACCATGATATTTTGCTGTTTAACCACAATCATGGATTACAACATGAATATCTTCATCTAAAGATCACAGCTGATCTGGTCAATGAACCAGCCACAATAATTGTAAATTTGTTTTATGGCGTTAAAATTATAGTTCTCATAATGTCATCTACACACATATACTGGTGTCAGGTGTTCACAACGTGGAATTGTATTGTTCATAAAATCCCACGCTTTTTTTTAACTGAAGTATGTTGTAGTTCACCAGAGGGTGAAATTCCTATCATTTTGGAACAATAACACATCAAAAGCACAGCGTGAAATTCTTCTTTCTGTCTGATTCCAAAATGCTAGAAATTTCAGGACATGATGATTAAATTTAAGCAAGTCTTTATCGTGATGATCCACATGAAGTATTACGAGTTTCTATGCTGTTGTAGTTGATATTCATCCTTTTACAAAGGCAAGTGCGTACATTAAAATTTTAAAACCTCTCCAGAAAATACTTTAGAACAGAGAAAGGAAATCAGGAACCCTTCTTTTTTTTAATCTCTCAAAGTTGTCACAAACTAAAAATCAAATTCTTTGAGCTGGTATTGATTGGGCTGGAGGACAGAGAAGACTTTGTGCTTCGGGACATGTCTTGCTGTTTCCCCTTCTCACTGTGTCAATAATGTCTGTATGAATTTGTCGCACAGGAAGTGTCTTCTCAACTGGTCCTTGAGATGGGTTTCTTAAGACTTTCTATTTGTCGGACTTGCAGGGAAATCAGGTTGAGTAGAAATCAAGATTTTCCATGCGTCCATTTCCGTCCGCATTACACCATCAGAAGCATGTGTTGGCTATGTAGCTCACAGAAATTAAATGGAATTGGAAACATTTAAGAACAAAGGAATTCCACGCAATCATCGAAACACAGCGAGACTTGCTTGAGTTACGAATCTAATAGCATTTCTTTGCTCAAATTGGTGCAAGTATCAGTTTTTAAAATCTAATTACTAAGCAGGGCCATGGTGTTCAGTCCACACAGAAAGTGATGACGTAGATGTTGACGTGACGCAACGCAACGCAACGCAACGCAACGCAACGTAACGTAACATGACGCGACAAAGGGTGGGGTTTTCCGCGGGTTTTACTAGTTCTTATCAATATGGGAGCGTTTGAAAATAAAAGGATTTAACACGACGTTCATTTCTATTGTTTTAGAGTTTATTGCATTTTCACCCACTGTTAAACAAAACTGCAAAGATCTAGTCTAATAATCAGGTTTAATGCGTGCAGAGTCATTTGCAAGTGAGAGCTGGAGCAGTCCACAACCATACAAGGTTATAGGGGTGGACCTGATGGGCACAGCAGGTAGATCAAAGGCACATAAATTTCTTCTGATCAATACTGAACCATCTGCATTGCCTGCTTCATTTGCAGATATGAAAAAAGTTTTTTTCATCTTTAATCTATGTCCACTAGGTGTGCGTATTAACCAAATCTGTCTTCAACAATTTAGCAATTAACTAAGCAACACAGAGAAGTGGCCATTGTTAATACTGATTGGTCTATTGACGTAACTGATCAATTGGAAAATACACGTAATGAAGCCTTCAGGTCTACAATATCAAATGGAGCTACTTCAGCACTATCGTTGTTAATTCGTACTGAGTAAACTGTATTGAAAGCGTTGGTCCAATATTAATTACATAGTAAGCACAATATTCGTATCTACTTCTTCGGGAGGCATCTTACAAAATAGCTGGAAGTATTCAGATATTCAGATTGAAACAGGAAATGCTTCTTAGTTTGGAATCTTAACAGTTTTAGTAAGTTCTGTAATGTTGTGGAAGCCTGATATCTCAAAAACATATCAATGGCAGTATAAAGTGAATGATACTTTCTAGGTAAAAAAAGTTTACATTCTATCCCTCAACTCTAGTAAAATCATCTACTGTTACAGGACTGAATTATTAATGTTCTCATCATCTTTGTAGTTATTTTATGCACCTAAGATTGATGATTTTATGAGCATAACAGATGTAACAAATGTGTACAATACACCTCATTTTATTGTACATTCATAAATAGTGTCATACTAGTTACAAGAAACTACAAGTCTGTTTGTACACACCTAAATTTTACAATCAGGCTATATAAACTTAATCTGATAAGTGGGAACCGTCCTTTTCGTAAATATACTGTCCAAAATAGCATCATCCGTGACGAGACCAGAGACCAATACAATGGACTTTCTGTTTTTAGGAGAATTTTGTTTCCGTCAGCTGGTGGTCAGAATCAGGTCTTTTAATCTTCAATAGTATGACACTCGTATGAACTTTTTTGTTCTGATTTCTGAAAAATTTCTTCATGTTTTGCTAGTCTTTTACATTTAAACCACCAACTCACAGTCGAAGCGTCCAGTTTTTTTCCTGTGAATAGTATGCTGAGTAGAGAATGCGAAATGTTGAATTGGATTTTTGTCCCAATTAATCAAATGGCAAATGTTCGCAATGAAGCTTTATTGCCTGCAATAATGTGTCGTCCTTGAACACTGCCCATGAAACGGCTGTTCCAAAATTGCGCTTCTTCTTAGAAGACGTCAAAAGAAGTCAAATAAGAAACTGAATTGGCGAGCGTGGGTGCTAGTGTAAAGTAAAAAAACATCTGTATTTCGAAGTTCATTTGTTAAATACTCAGGCGTACACGCAGTGCAAGGGGCCACTCCGTGTTCTAATAAAAGTTAATGAGAACATTAAGGAGCTGGCGCTGATGCATGCATGAAGGTAGATATTTAAATGTGAAAGTATAGTTTTATTTATATTTGCACATAATTTCTTATTCTTCTTTTTCCGCAAGTCACATGTTAATGATCACGCAAGCTAGGTTGACAGATTCCTTCTTGGGCTAATTAATTAACACAAATCGGGTAGTTGTTTTACCCCACTCTCGCCACACACAGATGAAATCCGTTTATCCTATTGATGCATTCTTGGCCCCTAATCCCAGGCATTTCATTGGTCTAGAAAATTAATTTTACAGGCTTTAAAAGTGTATATTTTATGTACATAGTTTAAACTGTTTATTTGGTACCTTTTACATCAACATAGGATAAACCTTTTATCCGTGTACTTTCTCATGAATAAACAGTCTTTGCCCCTGAAGGATTGAAAAACTGTTTAAACCACGAGGCCGCAGTATATGTAGTATATGTAGTATATATTGGGTGTTTAAAAGCAGACGCCTACCTGAGAGTGCGCAGCAATACTTAAATGGTAACCATCTGTAACAACAGCCGAATATAACAGCTTCGGCTCAGTATTAATATTACCAAGACAGGGCCTAATGCGTACATAAGACATTTTGTACCCACTACACTGGCGCGTTCTCATCGAGACTAATCAAGAAACGGCAAAGGAATCAAAACGCAAAAGTAGTTTTCACATCCCACGTCGCAAGCCTGACCAACTTGTCATTTCAAGTACTCTGTTCTAACCGTTATTGATTGCCTTGAGAACAAAAGAAACTGCGCTTAGAGGCATGTCTCAAAGTTTCCTTTGTAACATCTGTCAATAAAGTACTTACATCGAGGCAAACAAAAGTAAGTGTTCTCTGTTGGTTCGCGTGGTGTGGTTCTGGAGGATGCTTGTTTGCTGGACGAATGCTGTTGACGGACGACAATCTTGAATATCGCTCATTCACAACTTCTGCTAAGAAAACAACTCGCAAGTGTGGGGACACAATGGGAAAACTTTTCTGTTGCCTTTTTCCACTGCGTACTAACAGACCTTTTTTCATTTTTTTGTTATGTTTTTTCGCCTCTACCAGAAATCAAGAATTGGAAACATCAACTGAATCAGAGCTCAAATAACCCAAAATCTTAACTTTCTGTGTTGTCATTTTTCCGATACAATTTAAGGCCAACTTAGTACATTTTTTATCAAAAGTATAAAAGTACACAGTAAAGTATATTTTTAGTATTATTGGTTTTTTTTGATAGCATCTCTAAAAAATTCCTAAATTGATAGGTGATCTGACACATAAAAAGTCAGGCATAACGAATAATAAACCACAAAGTATTGTCTCTTTATTTTGAAGTTTTTGGTTTGAATGGTCACTGTCCTTTCTCTCGCGCCAGAACAATGCCATTTGTGGAGCCACTGGTACCCTCTTTTAGACTAAGGTTGACTGGGTTTCGAGCCAGGGAGTTTTGATTCTCCTCTAGAATGTGATCCGCAAATCTGTAATAGTGTTCCAAGCACTGGTGAACAGGTCTTAACAAGTTGAAAGAATGAACTGGAAGAGCCACACATTGTCTTTTTTTTCAAAACTCACTCATAGAATGAATTTTATTTACTAGGATCCCTAAGATTTTCTAAGATTGGCCTGAGAAACAGTTGAACGTAAATATATGTTACGTTACGTTTTTTCGAAATCCAAAACAATTGCACCACAAAACTAAACAAACTAAATAAAAGATTTCTTGTGGCATATTTTGAAGACAAATGGCAAATTAAACTGAACAATTAGCTTCAAAGTAGATGTATTGACAGACTATCAGTCCGGTAATGATGCCTTTATCTTCAGTTTAAATTCATTACCGATGCGAAGAGAACGAAAACAATTATTTCAATTTCCGAATTTCTTAAACAAAATGCTTAAATCAATGAAAGTCGAATCCTCTGAAAGCCTCGTTAAATAAACTAGTGTACACAATTAATTTGACTAACAATAGAAATATTCCGTTTTCATAATGTTCATTCATGATAAGTCATGAAATTTCAGTATTTCATATCATGGTATTTCATGACTTTCCTGTATTTCAAATGTTTTACCAGATTGATTAAGTGCAATATTTGTAAACGTTTATCTCTGGTCATTTTAATTAAAGTTTTGGCTTCGCTGTTTGGATTATACCCAGAGGATGAAATTCCCATCAGTTTGGCAACAATAGGTCACCAAAGCACAGTGTGAAATTCTTCTACTTTTTCTTTTGTTCTTTGCGTTTCTAAATTGCTAGAGATTTTGGGAGTTGTTTTATTTTAGGGTAAAGTATTAAGCCAGTGAATTGGTAATAATTAGAAAATTATAAGAACTTAAGAAGGTAAGTGCAGTAACAAAATCCCCTTACTTCAGAATTTCCTGACCAGGGCAGCCTCCAACAATTTCCCTGATTAACCCTGACTAATCTTCCCTGAATTTGAAATTTGACCGTTTCAGGGTGACCTGAGATTAGTGAGAGGGTTTTTGATTATATTTCTCTTATTGAAAACATCTAGATCTCTTGTCTTGTCAAGTGAACATGTAATGTATCAAAGTCATTGATAAAAATCTGGAAATTAACTCATTTTTCACGATTACACGGACGAGTGGAGATTGTTAATACTGATTGCGCTATTGACATAACTAATCAAATGGAAAATACACTTAATGGACCCTTCATGTCTACAATAATAAATTGTTCAGCTCTGGGACGGCTATCAATAAACCTCATCAACGGACAGCATGTATATCTCCTCGGACAAAGATCGAGAGAGATCTGTGCTTAAAAGTTCCTTTGCGAACTGACACAATGAGAAGGGGGAAAACAATGTCCTGTTAAACACAGATGATGAAATGTCTGTTCATGCCTCCTTCATTTTGTGAATAACAGAACTTAATGTTCTAGTGAAAAACACAGGATGGAACTCTGTTGTCGCCACCTGAACAGCAAACAAAAACGTTTAGCTCTGAACAACCATTTATTAGACATGTGGCCTGTGTTTGCTTTCGTCCCTAAAACGTTCTTTTCTGCTGTTGAAAATGTCTGATTGATCTGGGTGAATAACTATTTTGAGTACTGTGGCCTTCACGCTGGAATACTTTAGTATCTGCATGCATCTTGAATACATACACAGATATGCAAATGACCACATGCCAACAACATTGCTCTTGTATCAGGAAAAATTTGTGTGACAAAAAAGAGAATTGCCTGATCTTGACCCAGAACGGAAAAAGCACATATGCGACGAAAGCTAACAAAGGCTACACACAAATTTGCAGAAATTCCTATGAAGAAACTTACTCGCTTTTGAAGAAACGGTCACCAATTCAATTCATGTGTCAATACCGTCAGGAAAGGAGAGGTCAGTGAGAGAGCAAAAGAATCACCTTTCCAACTGTATTCTTTTATGTCATATCAGAAATGAGACTTTCATGTCATATCACAAGTGAGTGAGAGAGCAAAAAAGCACCTGTCCAACTGTGTTCTTTTATGTAGAATTGTACAGACTGTGCCATTACAGAAAAATCATGGAAAGTAATTTTAGTGTCCATTATTGTCAAATATATTGGAAACGACGAGTTTCAACTGAAATAGCCGCGCTGAATTAAGTTTACACCATACTTATATTTTCAAGGCACATTCTATCGTCACAATATTCCTTTTTATAACTGTAACGTATCAAACTCATGCATGTCAGTATTTCTAGTTGTGTTTCCTCTTCATGGCGTAAAAAACCACAATTTTGCACTCATATAACTTAATTTCTCACAAAAATCCCTTAACTTCAGTCCTATTGCTTGCGTCAAAACAGATTACTACAGACAAAATAAAATATAAATACCTTGTTTTCAATTTTTCTTGTAAATATACCACGTTTCTGCGTCGTATCTAAATCCATGAACGTATCAGTAATTCCACTGATAAAATATAGTTGTTATCAAGACAAAATGTATGTTACATGAGCACATATGACGTTTTTATGTATGAAAGAGCGTCTTTAGCGTTAAGTCCTTTCGAAAAGACGTCTTTTTGTTCAAATGCATAAAATAAAACGTCTTTTTGTTCAAATCCTTATGAGAAGACGTCTTACTGCTTAAAGTCCTTATGTAATGACGTCTTGCTTAAGTCCTTATGGTGATGTCCTGAACAAACAAGCGCATAATCCTGGCGGGAGGAGAACTCATCCCTTGCTCCATGTTGTTTGATATGAGCTCTGGTTGCAGCTTTACTTCAGTAACACTGACGGATCAGCGCACAGCTTCACGACTTGTTTTATTGGTCAAAAAATCCCGAGTATGGTTGATGTGGAAGCTGTAAGCACCACCACCATCACCACTACCGTGAAATATGTAGCTCAGAATTTCATTTTCCTGCGTTTGGAACTTTTTGCGATTATTAGCTAAGTCATGTCTAAATGAGATATTATCTACTCGTTTTGCTTGTTTCTAAATAAAATTTGAGTTATCCCTTTATTGGGGATTTCCACTACAAAGTGTCATTAATTCATTAAAGCAGAAACAAGAAATCATAACAATTTAACTTTTGAATCTTACATTTTGTAAAAATTCTATTTATTATGCAAACACAAATAACAGACGAATTAAATACCAGTTTTCTATTTAGGTCCATTCAACCTTTTTCTATGTGACTAAGCTATTGTAAACAATATATAAATACCTTTTAATTTGGTTGAGGCGTGTTAACGTAATTGAGGACGTTTCAGTGCAGAATCAACAATTCAATAGAGGTGTTTCAGTTCAAACCTTTGTTTCACTCTTAACTATCACCATATTGGAATGATACCCGAGCGGTGGTCCCTAATCACCTGACTTTGGTCACGGTTTAGTAAATTTCAAGGTCATTTTCCAGATGTCCTAATTAACTGTTTCTACAAAATGTTGTCAATCAGACTGGTTGCATTAAATAAGCACCCGTGTATTGCATTGAAATCGTATCAATTGTGTACGTACGGGTACATAAATAGCTCCCATAAAGTACTGTTAAAATTCTGGTACAATATACTGCGCACTAAAATTCTAGCAGTTCGCCTGAACTATCATCTTGAAAGCTCAAGAGAGAATCCTTGAATTATTAAAAAGTAAAATTACTTATCTTGACATTCCTTCTATTGTATGTGTTCTATTCTGTGGCGTACTTTCAATTTTATGCAATGACTTGAAAACATGTTGCCCGTCGGAAGATTCTATTGCCCTATCACCGAGCATTTCAATTTGGGCAATCAAGATAAAAAGTTCAGATTTTTCAAGATATTGTGGACTAGCTTATGTTTAGGCGTTTATTTAATCAGCGGGGGCTTTATCTGCGTGAACTTCAAACGTACTCGAAAACAGTAGAGAGACCTTTTGCTGTTTTATTATCATCGTTCCAACATCACTGTATCATCACCTTATCCATTATGAAAGAGATGAGAATAAATCGAAAGAACAGTTTTCTTTTCTGATTTTCTACCTGATCAGATCAAGAAATGTCCCATATAGCCAATGGAAATTGTATCTGCTCAATAGGCTCTCTCGTACCTTTAAACCTTTTGTTCAAACTGCTGTGCTAAGAGGCACATAATAGTCCATTGGCCAGTTCACGCACTTTGCGGGGGGTAAAATTTCCTTTCATTTCTTGATCTGGAATATTCAACTGTTATCAGCACTGAAATATCAAGGTGTTGTGAATTTCAGCAAAAGTTACTGATTACATCACTTTAGGTTTGACTTCTTTTTGCATTTTTGCAGCAAATTAAAAAAAAAAAAGTACCATTTGGCAAATAAATCAAAATAAACCATTTGCACTTTTAACTGTGATGCAATTAATTTCCAATTGTAAACCTTTTCCTGACATTTAATCTTTTTGCATAATTATAATTCTGTCAATAAATAGATATATTAATTTAACTATGACCTTCTAAGATTATATTGTTGTAGAGTTCGCGTTCCATGAGAAGATAAGTAGAAGTGCGTTTGTTGTGTAATGGATTTTAAGTCTGTTAGCACTCAGTTTCCTCCTGCTATGTTGTGACTGTGTGTTGTGTACAGTGTTACAGCGTTCAAGTACCCTTAATGCTAAGCAGTGGATAACTTCAGATATCAAGAAGTTTACTGAAGGCAAAAGCCCAGGAACTAAATGAGTCTGAAGCATCCAAGA
>JBCAUI010394955.1:0-14456 GCA_038406195.1 Haplosyllis anthogorgicola | reverse complement strand
AGTTCAAACCTCACACCTAATCAATTGTAATAGTGACCAGGTCATGCAATCATTTCCAGTGTTGTGTTTATATTTTTTCTTAGTGCATTGAGGTCTATTATTACTAACAGCAGGAATCAGCATCTCCTAAGGAGGTATTCGTAAATAGAAGGCAGTATCAATATGGAACCTTGTCTCCTAGTTTCCAAACGTTGTTTGTAAGGTCGTAAACATTTAAACAGGAATGAAAAAATCAGAAATTGAAGTTGTCTGTCTTTTGTTTGCAATTACGTTAACGCAATAAAATAGACATGTCCACCCACTGGATATAATGACAGTGTGAATCTACAGATTTGAGTTTTACGTAATGTTAAACACACTGTGTAAACAAGCGTTCTTTTAAGCCAACATTATTAAGAGTTTCATTAGTTGTAGGTGTCTCCCTGAGGAAAAAGTACATTTCTGGGAATATGTCTGCGGAATGTATGCCAAATAAACTTTAATGCAAACCAGGATTATATATTGTTTCAGAATGGATATTCATTTACTTCTTTTTGGGAGGTTAATTGGTGAGTGTTTCACTCTTAGCAAGTATGGGGTTGTTACAGTATCTGAAATGACATCAGTTGCACAGCTGAGTATTTTCTTGGGCACAAGGTTACCAAAGTGTACGAATGTATCAACACCAATAATGTACTTCCAATGTCTAAACAGAAAAAAAACCCCACATTTTATTGAATTCTGAACAGTAAGTCGTTTAGATGTCATGATAGTATACATTTCTATGAATATAATGGTTGACCAACGACCACAACGGATTGTGTTATTTTCCCAATTGAAAAAAATTGTATTAAGTTTGAAAAAATTGAATTTTACGCATTGTCTTTGTGCGTGTCAAAATGAAAGTGGTGGAATTTCTTGTTCCTTGACATGCCCAAATTTTTACAATCTTCTTGAGATGAAGCTACTGAAAGATCCCCTCATAAACACATTGTCTTGGCAATACATAAATGTAGTACAGTGTTATCGACGCAGATCAGTTTTTCTTTTCATCATTTCATATAATTTATTTAAGTTTTCATCTGTGTGTAATTTCTTCAAATTACTTTATTTTCAGCATTTGTAATATTAACTGTAAGCATAACAGAATGTTTGTCGTCAGAATGTACAGACGACACATTAAGACGATGCTTTGCTAATCTGATGTCACGTCAAGTGATAGATTTCACTCAACTATTTCCTATCACCGATATGAATGGGGCTTATGAGTTATGCTTGTAAGTGAGAATTTTTGATCATGTCATTACTTCATTTAAAGTCAAACATGCTTGACTGTTGCATGTTTGACTGTTGGTTGTGGGTATTAAGAGGATTAAATAAATAAATAAACATTTCATAGTGGCGGGTCCAGGATTCCCCGTGGGGGGTGGGGGGCGCCACCCCATTTTCGCCCAAAATTTATTGAAAACTGCATGGAAATGAAGAAAATTCCAGCCGTAGGAGGGGGGGCGCGCCTTCTGCGCTCCCCACTGGATCCGCCAATGTTTCACTTGGAGTTAAGTTGATTAGATTCCTCTCGGACGTAGTTTCTGTATTTCTAGGTGAATTCATCTCAATCCGATAGATGTATTACTTGTGAAGTAAGTACTTTTCGACAGTATCACACTGTCCTCATCAGCTTCTGTGAATGGAGTGTACAAATATGGTGTCGTTGAACTTACAGACTCTCACGTTTTGTACGTAACAGAACAGCGCTGTTACTTTTTTTTAAACGTAGTTATTTTATTTTCTACAGTAGTTTCTATGAAGGAAAAGATTGCCTGAAAAATGAGGACACAACCTGTTCAGAAAACGTTCACATGAAGGCAATGCACAGAGTATTCGGGGTCATTTGCGATCCTTTACCATACAGAGGTGACTTCAAAGTTTTAAAGCAAATTTACTTCAAGAAATCACATCGGGACCTTGAAGTTTTAAGCTCCTGGGAACTTTATTGCGATGTATAGATCTGTAGAATATCTTAAGATATTGATGTCTCTTTTGACTTGTTCTATTTTTACCGAAGTCAATAAATTAAGCCTAAGTTGATATCATTTAAGGGTCAAGATGTATTTTTTGTGTAACATAGGAACATAGGAAATAAAGTCGTTTAAGAATTCTAAATTGGCGCTAGTCATACAGTGAATTTCAATTGTTCCTTAAATGACTAATAATCCTGCTCTAATTCAAAATAAAATAACTTTAGATTATTATTTTTTATTTTCTGTATCGACCACAGATTACGCAACAGGACTAAAAGATTGTTACCAAGATCCAAATATTGATGGGGGCATGACAGACTGCAAGACAACGTTTGATTCATCCCTCCAATATAATACTGCATTTCCGATATCAAAGGATAGCGAAAATCTATGCAGGTAACATGAATCAACATCTGTACAAAATACCTCTCGTATTGTTATAATTTGACTTTCTTGCTGATAAATTTTCGTTGTACACACAGATTTACTAGAGATTTAATTAGCTGTCAAGCGGGCGTCGTAGAGAGCAGTTGTGATGCAGAGAGCCTCGACATACACCAGAATGTGACGTATCTGAAGACAAGTGCTCTCATGGAGGATCTACAATGTCCAGAAGGTACATTAGAATTCAACAAAATACGTTATCGATATGCTGCAGATGGCAGATGAATCAGAAATTTTACACAAAACTAATATTGCAATGGTTAAATATAAATTCAAAATAATGTTCAAAGTATGCTGTGCATAAACAAGATATTTTCAAGGCAATTGTCTACTGAATTTTGCTTCTGCTCCAATTCCAAGTCACCCCTATTCCCTAGCACTGTCCCGTACCCCTGTACCTTCTACAGATGTTCACTCTCACATTTTGGTACTTGTTAATCGGCTGCATTGCCTTCTCCAATAAAGAAGACGTTTATTTTTCAGAACAAATGCCAGGGTGGTGGCATAAGAAAAGAATGGGTACAAATTCAATTTTGTTATTTAAACTTGAATACGTGTTGCAAATGGAATATTTATAAAATATTTGTAAATAGTCTGGAAGCATTCATAGTTAGATTTCATATTTATTCTTTATAGTATGAAGATACATAGCTTTAATAGAGATTTTTCAAAGGTTGGTATTCTCATGGGATCTCGGCAAAAATGTAACAGCATGAGAGCGCGAATTGACAGATTACTTATGTGCACTGTTTTTGCAATTGCTATGATTAAAAAAAAATTGCATTACGCCATTTTAACTTCAAGTTTTTTCCCGTTTTATTTTACGTTTGGTAAATTTATATGTCTAGATGGAACCCGTGCTTTGCACGGGAAAATATGCTCCCATAAAGTTCATACCCCCCGTCAAACAAATGTCCACTCATAAAGTTCCCAACCTCCCTAAAAGAAATGCCCACTCATAAAGTTTCCAACCCCCTAAAACATGGGAGGGGGCAGGGTCAGTCTGCCAGGCATAAATTATGTTAATGAGGTGGCTTCCCACGATTCTTTGCAGGCCAGCAACGTGACATATTTTGGGTCTTATATTTACTATTATATTGATACACAGCGTTTTCCGACAAAGTGCACAAAAGTGGAATTGTTAATCCATTCTGTACATATATGTAATGAATTTGCAGTCAGGCGCCGCGGTACTAGTTGAACAGGATCCCAGATATCAGTTGTCGTTTGAAAGGGTTTCCTGGAAAAGCTTGGATTTAGGTATCTTTTGGATAGAATTTTTGTGGCATTACAATAGAAGAGGTATATATTTAGAATAATAGATTTCTGTAGTTGGTTTTAACAATTAGTCACACGCAATAAACTTACACATTCACATGCACAGACACCGACAGACACACACACTATTCTTTGCGATATCCTATTCGACATTGAGTAAAAATTTAACTGTTTTCTGTGTGAGAAGTTGTAAATTTATATTTACACTTCAGAAGAGGAAAATGCGCAAGAAGCAGAGGAGCAAGAAAATAGGGGTTTTCGATTGAGCAAGAAAGAGAGACTGATACTTCTCGTTTGCCTAGCTGTAACAATTCCATTGATACTTCTGATTTTGGTTTGCTGCTGCGCATATGCTGGTTGTCGATGTTGCCGAGATACCTCAAACAAACGTTTTAAAATTTCTTACAAACAGAACCGAAGGAGAAAGTAAAGATGCAACATTTTGGACATTGAAGTAGAATGACAAGCAGAAAAATATCAATTAGATTCAATATATCGATACATCTCATGGCAGAATTAACGTTGGATTCATAACTTGTCAAGTGCTGCTAGCATAATGTGACGGCCGGCAGTAGAATTAATGTCCATTAGCTCATTAATGTCGTTCTGTATGTCATCACCAACCTACCACTTTGTGATAGCGTAATCGATCACAGTGTGATATGCTTCATTTGAATAAATTTTGATTGGTAAGTTCATGCCACAATGATAAATAAAACGAATGATATTCTGTTGGTTGTCAATAAATATTTCATTTTTATCTTGGTTGGTTTTTTTATGGTAGAACGTGAGCCACCGGGTGAATTTTTAGTAACTAATGTTACTCGTAAACAGAGCAGTACACTTTGCCTGACGCCAAATACCAAAGGACTACTTAGCAATACGTTTATGATTTCCGTCTTGATGTTGTTCCTGCCACAAACACAGGAGGATTTCCATTGTTCTTAATCTGTACAACTGCAAGGTCTAGGAATGCACCTGAAAAATGAACGCATCATTCCAGTTAACGTGAAGTATGCGCATTTATAGCACAGGGTGAATCTTTTTCAATCCCGAATGTGTAACTGTCATACGAAGTTGAAAAACAACAGTTCGAAGGCACAGTGCAACCCTGAAAAGGAAATGTTCTTAAAACATCGCACCAACTAAAGAGCCTAAACTAGTATGTGATGTCATTTTTAGTGTGATCAAACATTGCTTATTTTTGTGTATTATTTATAAAATAACAATCACTGTTACATAAAACAACCAATTAGAATTGTTCCATGTCGTATTCCCATATCTTTACAGATCCCTACGATAAAGAAGACGAGGACGAGAAAAACAAGAAGAAATGGTTGACCATTCTGATCTGCGGAGCTGTGCTGTTACTGGTGATCCTTGTCTTGACCGTATGCTGCTTCTCCTGCGCTAAGTGCCCCAGCGAAGGCGCAAACAACAAGATCAAGGTCAGACATGACCCTTCGCGTCACTGATAATCAGTCTGCTACTCTGGAACTGAAGATATGATAAGACTTAGCTAAAACAGTCATGTCAAATTTGCCAATATTGTTGTCTTATAATTTAGTTATGTATATATATTCAAGAAAAAATATTTCCCCCAAATAAATAGAGAAAACCCAAGTTAAACTCAGAGTGACATTTATTTTCCACACAGATTTTACATCAATGCCTTAAACTGACAAATGACAACTTACACCAAATATTATAGCTTTCAACAGTTATCACAATAAAAATAATATAATCTTGCAAACTGCAAGAACACGACAAAAATGCAGATTTATGGCATCAAAACTTCAACAGTAACCTTAAAACAAAGTATATTATCACATATATAAAATAATGGTTGATACATGGTTGATTTTTAAAGAATAGAACAGCTAACAAAACTCTTTAAGCCCTTGGAACCTGTAAGACCATTACAAAAGACAACCTCATTATAATATAATCACAATATAACCTATGCATACACAATATTTCATTTCTGTTTTGAATTCGTTATCATACAAAGTTATTTCTCATCGTCCAATCATTCGGTAGCATCCATATGTCCCTTTGGACCTAAGGTAGCCTTGCTTTGCATACACAACTCGTCTGCATCAGTAATGGAATCTTTATTAAACAATCACAAATGTTTCAATCAATATTCCTTGACCTTGTTTTAGTATCCTTCAGCAAGAAGGAATAGGTTTTCTAACAATGGATCATTTATTTTGGAGAAACACGCAATAGGCCATTAATCCTTTAAATTATTTTTAAGTAGAACTGAAACTTTAAATGGCACAAAATGATAATTGTTTTGCGGATAACTCATGAAGTAATATGTATTGTATAACAATAAGCTGCCACAATATAACACTCTAAAGTATTATTATAACTACAGATAATGATTATTATCCATGGTTGAATTCTATGACCCTGAATTAAAGACTTAAACAATTTTATTATAAAATCAATCTCACTTCCAAAATCCAAGATGTACTACTGTATCCACTAAATATTGCTACACATAGTACACATTTTACCCAAAACACCAATATACAAATTATCAAAATAGTTTAAAAGCACACTTACACAAAAATACATGGTAGGAACTTTTCAGGGCTAACATAATTTTCCATAAAAGTTACCTAGATTATCTTATTCTTATCATATGTATAATATCAATACTTGGCAGTGACACATATAATTTACGGTCTTAATATTTAGTTTTGCGTCTGAAATTAACAAGGTCAAATATTTATAAATTGTTGTGTTGAAAATTCTATTTAATTTTTATTTTAATTTGCTTTTTTGAACTTCCAGACTTCAGTTTTAAAGCTTTTGTATAAATATCTGAATAAATTATTTTCTATACAGTTACAAAGACATGGTCCTGTACATTGTCAGTAAGTGGCAATATTTTCAGTGTTTCCATAGAATCTGTGCTAAATATCAGAGACTTAACGTCACATTGATATTGTATGAAAGGACATTTTGATGCCTTTCATTCAAAAATTATTTATAAAAATCTAATACCATCACAACCATATTTACAACATTCTCAAATCCAGTGTATGAAAATCACAAAAATTACTTGCAAGCCAATGATAAATAAATGCATTGAAATATACTAAGTATGCATGGAAATGTGCTAGAAACATGACTAGAAGCATGGATATGGTAATATGTGGTTACAAACTTAAGTGATAAGTAAATACACTGACTCTATTTCATAATATATTACATTACTAAAATATTGACTCCTTTTTCATCAGCTAAACTATTGGGCAAGTATATGGAGTTATTCTTGTCACATAATAAAGTTACAAATTTATAATACAAATTCATAGTGTTACCAAATTAAATCTCTGTAGTATGAATGAACTTTTAAACTATTAAATAGTTTCACCACAAAGACAAAAAAGCACCAGGGAATGTTTATAAAAACTCACACCCATCATTTGCGCATCAAACTTCAACACTTGCATAAATCATTTTTAAAAAAAAGCTCTACAATAGTCATTCAAGCCTACCAATAGCTTACAAATACTGGTAATAGTACTGGTATTTCGAATTTTCAACATGCCGCCTCCAAAAGCCTTGGTAGTATTGAATGACTCAGAAATGATACTATCATGAGTCTCTTTTACACTGCACTCCTGTTATAATTATTCATTTTGGCCATGTTGAAAATTGATGTACAAATTTGTATCTTCACAAAGTTACCTATTTCGAATATCTAAATTAAATACCACATTTTATCAGGTAAAAATATACGCAACGAGGTTATTTTACGGAATGCTGGTAATCTGTGTGTTTCTTTTTTATCTTAATGTTTTTTATCCAAACTTTTTCGAACACCCATGTAAACTGTTTTGGACTACATTTATTTGAATCCACCGCTATTTTGGTCCTTGTCGTCATTAAGAAAAATGCATGCATGAACATGATTGAAATACCAATTACACAAGCCATCAAAGCTAAATAAAACGAGTGAGACTGCAATGGGTATTTTCAATCATTAACATTGTGTTCTTTTTAACGTGTCTTTTCTTTGTAAACCTCTATTGCTAATCCATAGATTACAAATGGATTCAAACCATCGCTTACGCTTTAATCTTGGCAGTTTTAAGACATGCGCGGTTTTCATTCTACACCTTTACATTTAAGTAACCAAGGGTCATACTAGATATTTGACGCACTCACTGTCCATGCATGTCCAAAGTGTGTTGAGAGGAACTGTGCATGGGTGTGTGTGCACAGCTCACACACCATCTAGTCAGGCATCGTACTCTCGTTCCGACTTGAGGAGATCCATTCGCACGTCCGTTCTTTCATTGCCCTCGCGGTTGCTGACGTGACGCAAGATGCAGAATCCAAAGATTATGGTAAATAGCTGCAAAACGTAGAAACCCAAAAAGTTTTAATCATATTATACGAGTTAGCTAGACCCTAATTAAAGTGAATGAAAAAAAAACCTTATCGCAGATATTTGAGGCTTATCTTATTTCTTTTGGCCCAGGCAGGCCTGGTCATAACAACAGCAAAAGCGTTGTTTTACATGGTCGAGTCCTTTCCTGGTGGTGACAGCTTTCATGTATATTAATGTAATTTATATAAATAGTTTAACGTACCATAACTAACATGATTCCGAGTAGTGTCAGCCCTATAATAAGGAAGTTATTCTCGACATATGCTTTACTCAGAGCATCGACACATCCTTCCGTGTAAATCGTCGCGGGTTGCTACAAATAGAAGTCATTTTAGTTACAGTAAACTTATGAAATTATTAATGATGGTTTTTCGAAATTCGAACTTCCAACTTTAGCCTAAAAATCTAGGCAATTTTGCCTAAATAGGCAAACGTTTTATACCATAATTAGTAATATAACTAGTAAATTACTAAAATTGGTAATTTTCAAATCACCAATTTTAGTTTTCTTACCAGTAATGGTATAAATGTGCCTGCCTATTGCAAATTTGCCTAATATTTTAGGCAAAAGTTCGAAGTTTGAATTTCGAAAAAACTTGAATGTCAGGAAACAAAAGAAACTGCAAAATGCCGTAATAGTGATTTCGAGAACTGAGACAGTTTTTATCCTCTTGTGATTGTTAAAAATTCATTTTCTGGTACCAAAGTACCATGACAGACACGTTGTTGTTCACTACATGGAAATAGCTAGCAGCTCGGTATCTTATATATAGAAGCTCTCTACCCTAATCTTTACACCGAATAATAGACTATGACTTTCTTGTAATGTGGACTAGGTATGAAACATCATCAGGATAAGTTCGTGTGTACTTACTTCTTGCCCTCTGATACTGTTCCCACAGGCCCTATTACTGGTATTTTTACAGCAAGAATATGGCACACCACAGCTGCGAATAAAACGTGATAAACTTGAGAATCAATTACAAAGTCATACAACGAGCGCAGGCAGTCAAGCGCAACAATTTTGTATTTTTGGATACACAACTTGCACTTGCAACAATCAAGGTTTTCCTAATTCGTTATTTACCAGATCTGTCATTCTGACAGATTTGGTAGGTCTGATTATTTTGCTAATTTTGGTCCAGATTTTAAAAAATACACCAAATATTGTTTATTGTTAATCATAGATATGACATGTAATTTTAATACAATAAGAAACAATACACAGCCTCTTCTATATCAATTACAACTTCTATCAAATCTGACAGATCTGACTAAAAAGGTAATTAGGAAAACCCTCAAACGATTACCATACATCTATAGGCGATCAATCAGGTCATTTAAATGAATTGATGAGTTATTGGTATTTTGATAGGCAATTTTTCTAATTTGCTAAGCCTATCTATACCATTCCTTGGGGAAAAAACTTGGCAAATTAAAATTTAAGAACAAAGACATTCCATGTTGTACTTAACATCCTATTGCTCATAAACTGATATGAGTTTCACCTTCATCTTCTGCCGCCTCAGACATCAATTGTAATAACTTTACTAAAACAGTATAAAGTCTCCTGCCAAACAATCAAATTTTCCTTGTTATAAAATCCCATGTTAATCACGAATATTGACTTGGTGTTATCTCTTGGCTGGAATGTTGGATAGAAATACATGTACCTGTCTGGTGCTCCTTGCCGCACTGTGCACTTGTACAAGTCATTCTTCTCGTAATCCATGTATCCGTCCGCGCCACAGCACATCAACTGTAAAAATAATTAAGGTTTTAGGAAAATTTCCGAAATTTCATAATTCATTTCAGTGTGATTTTAGTTTATTAATGTCGGTTAACAATGTCTTTACCATTTTAAATGTCCAAAATATATATTATACTTAAATAAAGCAAAAATTTTTGTTATAACATTCTGCTACGTCTAACGTAAATTGTGTTAATAAATAGATTGCACACTATAATTTTATTATTAAACACTGTTTAGAGAGGAAAAGAAACAGCTATGCGAGTAAATGAGGCTGTGCATAAAATAGGCCCAATGAGCAGTAACCTACCGCAATCTGTATGTAGTCAACAAACTGCACTCCAGAACTGGGAGTGTAGCTCTCTACTAACGCAGTCGTCCATCCTTTGAAAGCGTTCTTGACGTAGTCCTGTGCGGTGAAGGCCAAAACGGCCATACTGATCTCGATTATCAACTCTATGATAAACACTACTGTCAACACTATTAGGAACTGAAATGAAAATGTAAGCGTAATTTATATAGTAGAAGCTACAATTACCCTAATTACTAATACTGCATTAAAATTTTAGTTTAATAAAATTGACATTTGGCTCCAAGATTTATCACAAGAAGGGCACCCTATCTCTCCGTGAATTTTTATTGACGCACGCAAAGATCTCCATTGTTCCTCAAGTGATATGGAAAGCTTGTATTGGACTGAAGTTAATACTTATTCTGGATGTTTTGTTACAAGCGAATATACTATCAGCAAAGGATTCAAAGAAGAAAGCCATATGACCCTGTCCTGAGAAATTGAGAATAAGAGGATTAACGATAATTCGGATTTCTGTTCCGAATCGAACAATAATTGGAATGTCACAAGGAACTTGCTCTGTTAATGGTATCATAAAACGAGTTAAAATATTAACTTCTCTCAATTGCACGTAGTTAAACATTGTGGAATGAACCAATTTAACATTCTGAAGTTTATGAGATAGAGATGAAGATAAGAGCGTGACAAAAATTGATGCACTGCACTGTACCGGTCTTAGAACAAAATTCACGAAATTGAAAACTCACTGTTTTACATCGAATAGAATAATTATTAATTGTTCCATTTCGGGATGGTAGTTGGCATCGTTATTTTGAAATCATAATTTCTATTTCAATTCATGGGATGAATATTATTCTTATTAAGCTCTAATTAAAAAGACAACTTTTCACGAACAGCGAGATATTTATGCCACCTATATATATGCCAAATAGATGATTAAAACACCTAATCCACCCGGGGACAATTAAACATCATGATGCATTTGATTAGCTTATTTCCAATATTAGCTTGTTTTGAGCAATTAATGCTGAATAATTCATTCGCAAGTAATTTACATTTAGCAGTATGCTTATTCTGTTGTTTATTGACAATGGCGAAGCCCATAAAATTATATTGTTATACTTTTTGGATTTTTTCGTTGAGTCGGCTATTCGGCTATATAAATGATGGCATGTGATGGTACGCTGCAACGCAATACCTCAGCATAAGACTTTTCAGCCACCACATTAAAATTTTTTGCCATCACATACGAGGTTTTTCCTATATGCGTTTGTGTATGATATAAAATAATTGTATATCATAAACGATATATGTCGCATTTTTGCTAATTTGTATTGATGTATCATAGTGCCTGGCCGCTCCGTGCTCCTAGATTATTATTGCCTTTAATTAAATTTAATAAAGCGCGTTTAATTCGACATGGTAACTAGAGTCACAACTCCGCCTACAGAAACTGTAACAGTTTTCTTTAATTTCACATTCATCTCCCAGTGCAGACTAAAGTACTCACAGATTTAAGCAGACATGTACTGCTTTTGATTGAGCCACAGCAGCCGATGAAGCAAGCAATGAAGCGCAGACTTCCAACCACAATGAAGTAGATCGCCGGCCACATAAACACTGCCTGAATTCCACTCAGGTCCCAATCTGAATAATAATAACCCAATTATGCAAACATTACACACACAGTTTTCATTGTTACCAAAGATACTATCGTTTACGATTCCGCGAACACAAAATGTCGTTTTAAACGGGCATAGATCACATCGATTAATTTTCCGTAATCAATTGAATTGTCCTTTTTTATCATGGTACTCTTGTCCATTACTAATTAATTTATTATCCATGTTTCATATGTCCATACCTGTCATTTTTTCTAGATGTTTGAATCCCACGAAGTAGTAGATTCCAATGGCCAACAATGCAACGCCTCCAATCTAAATGAAAGAGACATGGATACAAGGTTGACTGCGACATCTCAGTTGACAATGTTTCGGTGCATGACGCATGTAAGCCGGTGTCAATATCATTGGCATACCAATTTTTCAAGATACATAAATGTTTCGATGTGAAAATTTCCACACTTCTTTCTAATTCCCTCTAACGGAGTAAAAATATTCAATATTTAATCATACATTGGATTTTATTCGTCAATAAAGCAAAAATGTAATGGTAGACCGCCAAAAAAGATTCATTCATACTATTCATTGGAGGGAATGACAAATTCTTAGATGAGATCTATTTTCCACCACTATTTGAGAGTATGTAGGTGAGTATTTTCCGAATCGAAAAATACATGCTGGGCTATTCATGCAATGGTACAGGGCGAAGTTTTGAAAGTTCCCTTACATAATGGAATAAAATTGACTTGAATGCGAACTTTCGCCTTATTGTTGACTGTAATCATACGAATTCTTACAAGGTATTCCTCCGTAAACTCACAAATAATGAAAGGTGTGTCAGACTTTACGTTTAACCGAAATATATTTTCCTTAACATGGATACACGACATAAATAATGCTTAAAATGTGTGTTAAAGACACATCCAATGTATCATTTACAAGGTTTACTCCCACGTAAAATCTTCCTGAGACAATAGACAACAACGGTTTATTTTTAGTAATTGGCTAGGAAACGATAAAGCGTATTCGTTTTGCTGCTACCAAGCTGAAAACGAACAAAGAATGTAAACCAAAACTATGGGAGTCAATTTAAATTTCTATCAAAATGATATGTTGATTTTTAAAAGTTAGCACAGAGGCGTTTATTTGTACACGCAAGAAAACACGCGACTTGCTATTTAATGATAATTTATTGCTCTGCAATGTTTTGTACTAGGCTTTTGATCTTATTACTTTAATTACAACCGGTTGTCTGATAACTTTCAAACCAGACCGTCCGGTTGTCTGATCAATTTAAGTTTCTTTGAATTATTCTTAAGAATTATTGTGTAACATATGTAAACACTTGTAAATCAGTGCTTCAACTAGTAAACAAAGATCTGCTTATGTTTACAAACAAAGATGTTTACAATTATAAGTAATCATGAATAATTAGTTTATGTTATCGTTTCCTGTAGGTTTGTTTTGCTTTCCATATTGTGACACGTTTTATCAGACCAAAGATTATCTAAAATATGATCTGATTGGTCCAGATAGCACCCTTGGTCCGGTTGGTCCGGACGGTCGGGCTGAAAGATCAAAAGCCTATTTTGTACGTGTCATGCGTGGGTAGGGACTTGACTAAAACGTTTCCTTGAAAGAATCGAGAGTGTTGTTCTCGCTTGGTACCTTAGTAAATTCTTGGCTAGTTATCCTTCTCCAAAACTTATACACCAGTAGCTCCAGCAAAATGATTGTATACTTATAACAGAAATAAAATAAAATTGGCAATGCTTACCCAAAGAAGGAAAGTGAGCAAGAAGAAGATACAGTATTTGAGGCAGCAGCAGCAACCGCATCGCCTTCCGTTCTCTTCCTCTACGTTTGGATCCATTTTAATCTATCAGTTTCTTATATCTTCACGACTTTAAAACGACTGAAATTTTAAATTCAAACTATTTTAGTATGTTACAAGTTAATCATGTGGATCTGGAAATAAAACCTTTGCCATTTCGTTATGCGTCTAAGTTCTTTCCGTTTAGAGTTATAAAAACACGATCTTTTAAAATGACATCTTTGATGCTAATTATAACTATCATTACGCAATTGTGCCACGTAATAGCACAAATAGAGTTGCATACCACATACCACAGATTTCATACACGTAAGAGACATTTAAACTCAAAGAAAAAAGACACAAAGAAACGTCAATATTCGCAGAGAAAGAAATGTGACCTCTGATAGATGAAAGCGGTGAAATAGGATTATGGCTTGGCTCTTGTCAATTAATGCTGTATCTGTATTGGGTGAAAAGGTTATTCAAAGAAAGCAGGTATGCAATACTGTTGATTGCAATTACAGAAACAGACAGCTAATTGTGTAGCAGTATGTTTCTATACTTTTCAAGTTAACCAACCGGAAATTCAGGTTGTGATTCCGGTTGATAGGAGTCTTCATGTAACTAATAGCGGATCTAGGATTTGGTTAGGGGGGTGGCCAAACTTGGAAATTCAAGAAAAAGGCCGACCACGCAGTGCGCGGTTGTGCGAGCGAAGCAAGCCACTATTGGCATGGGGTCTGGGGCCCACCTTAGGGCCCTGGAAGCTCTGGGGTATTTTGTTGTCAGATATGCATTCTCCTCCATTTCCTGGCATCT
>JBCAUI010394844.1:0-14457 GCA_038406195.1 Haplosyllis anthogorgicola | reverse complement strand
ATTTTTAACTTTTGGACCAAGTATCTATGCCATCTTAGGATATTACTAAAATAGTAAACTGAGTGAACATAGAGTAATGTTTTAATTATGTCTTGTCATTTTTGTTTTTCTGAAATAATGTAAAATAATTGTAAAAGTGGTCCAAACTAGATATAATCATGATCAGAAATATAATTCCATAATGACAGTTCCTACATTTTACCTTTGTGCCTTCCGGTCTGTCATTATGAAATTGCATATGGCAACTTGGGCCTTAAAATATTTAGGTCCTCCACCCTGTCTACGGACCAAATACAGGACTGAGTGTACAGATCACAAGCAAGATTAAGGTGAGATAGATCTATTAATTGATAACGTATTTACTCAGAAGACATCTACCTTTAAAACACGCCTGTGTTTTATTTGGGTTGTTTGTTGTGAAGAGTAACATCATTACGACAAAATACAATGACGCAAAGGCCCCAGAGTAATCCTGTTGAGCAAACAGTGTTAAATGAATGATTATTGAACATTTAAATTGCAGCCAAATATAGAATTCAATATATAGGAAACTTGAACACTTATTGCATCAATATCTTGTCATATGTAAGCCTTGTCTGTTTTCTAAGGAATTATGGCCGGAATTATTGCAAATTGCTTGCTATGACAATATAACGCCAATTTCTCATATTGACCCTCAATTTGCATACATGTAATATTCTAATCGTGTATAGTTGTATCCGATTTGAATTAAAATCAAGACGTTCTATTTGTTAAGAGCGATTTTTGTCGTTCATTCATTCATTCACACGGAATGAATTACTATAAATAAAATCTTTTGCATAGATATTTTAACAAACTCACCAATAAACGAAACTACATAAATAATTCCGCATGACGTGGAATGTATAATTCAATACACGGTTGATTTAAGCTGTTCAGTGACAACAGCATACGTTTCTAAAAGACACACAATTTCTATTCAGTTCCAAGTTTGTTTTGCCATGTAACCTATACTTGTTGTAAATTGCAAAATGTGCATTATATTTTATAAACATTACAGACATTATGAATTGCTAACATATTATTATATATGTACCATAATGTGATAGAATCAAGCCTACGATGACAATTAACTACACTGGCAATAAGGTTTTACAACTTAATTTAGCAATATCATAGGCGTTTAAAGTTATCATTGTCCACCTAAGACAGTATTTAGTAAGATGTCAGTCAGTACATATGGCAAAAGCAATTAAATTATCAATAACATTTCAACCCTAGACACAGCTAATGCAACTATTAAAATATCTGTAACTTAGATCAAAATCGCAACTGCTATTACTTTACAGCTTAATCCAAACCGCCCCTCCTCGCAGGTAGTCGGGACAGGGTATTTAATGCAGCTGTACCAGCAGGTCTACGCTTTACTATCCTGCCGCTGTTTGATTGTGAGAAAAGCCTTGAGATAGCGGCTCTCAGATTGTTTGTATATGTTTGTGTGGAGTCCATGGCCTTTCACACCAAGCCTTGTTTGTTTATATTTCCCACTGGCTGATTATTACAATTGCGATCTGGTTGTACTTTGTGTGAAAAAATGTAAGGTCGGACCACAGAGTGACAAATATATTTGTGTTTTGTAACGCAGAGTAAAATGCCAAACCAATATATAACGTTCCAACGTCCCATGAAATTAACATATTTATCGAAATTGACAAGAAAACAAGGAAACGAGCAAAGTGTTTATTTCTGATTACATAAGCCGTTTCATGCGATTAAAAACAGTCTGAAATTCTATTATTCCAAAACTGAACGCGTAATTGACACTGTGCTAACAAGTTGAGTGGCTCAAGAAGAACCGTCTTAAAGCCTTTTACTCAAGGGGCAACAGATTTATTACATAAGCTGAACCAAAGCTGCTTTACCGTACTGAGTTGAGTGGGTAATTAGTACGATATTAGCTAAAGAGTCTGTCCGCATCCCCTCAGTATGTGGTGCCTTTACTTAGCTACTTGTACTATTCTGTTTATGTCATGTACATCTGGCTCTGGTCAACATCAAGGCAAGGAACATCCAGAGCAGAGAAGTAGTCCAGTATCTAATGTACGTTTGTTTTAAAAATAGAACCTTCAGCTGACTTGACCTGCATCTCCTGTAATTCCTATCATTTTGAAATCATTCCGAACAAAAGAATTCCACGCTGTGCCTTTGATGTGTCATTGTTCCAAAACTGAATTTCATCCTCTACATCCCACTCTGGGCCAGCGCACCCAAAGCTCTGCATTGAATTACGGGTACCAATTTTACACCCTGTTTTGTTAATATTGTAACTTTGCCCCAACTCTCTCCTTTGTTCTAAATCGTAGCCCTCGTTATCGGCAAAGCATATGCCTCAATGGTCAGTAAACATCTGTGTAAAATATAAATGTCATTGTTAAAGGATTAGAGACTTTGGTCAGAGTTACAACCAGGAGTGCTATAGTCTAAAGACTGCAGTTAGAGTTAACACCAGAGGTGCCACAGGCTTCCTGCCTTACACCTGCAGCTTCAGTCATGTGACAGTCTAGAGACTATCCCATTGGTTAATTAGAGTTATGTGTTAGCATTATATTATCTTTGGTAGCCATCTTTATTCAGTTATAATTGCACCTTCTCAGAGACTACATGCATTTGTAACAAAAGTTAATAAATTATCAAAAGTCTAGAGACTGTCATTATAGTCTTTTTACAGTCATAAGACATCCGTGCCACACCTTGGCTATTCACATAGAGAGCTGTGTTGAGAACGTGCACTTTTCATTACCAACACAGACACGAGAACCGAGACGGAAGGTCGAATAATAGCAACCTATGCTTCTGACATTTGGATGCAGATCGCAATAAAAGTAACCACAATTTTAACAATAGCCTCTCTAATTGGAACACAAAACGGTGTGTACAGTTTCAGACTGTTTACGTCTGCGGCTACTCTTAATTTAACTGACATTTAACTTTGGAAACAACGTGTCACATTTGTCACGTGAAAACATGAGTCTCATGACTAAGTTACAGTTTCCTTGTTATCAATCCATTGTTCTCAGACAATAGAACGGCGTAGATTGTATACACAACGTGACATTCTTTAAAACCGTATAATTTCAACAATACCAAATTGAAGTGTTCTAATGCGACTCTTGGAATTCATATCAATTTGGAAAACATATAGAAAAAACGGAGAACAATATAATTTCACACCGGGCTTGTTTGTGCTATGTTCCAATACTGAAAGGAATTTAATCGACTGTTAAGGACGATTACAGTCTGCTGATTATAAAAAATAAGAGAGTGAATTTAAAATTTTATTTCGTTTCCGAACTGGACAGTTTGATACCACACTACACCAAGGGTCTATCCTTCCGTAAAGAGGATAAGAATTGCAGGCCTTAAAATTCCTCATAACGTGCAAAGTTGGTATCAGCAAGCGAGGACACGACAGGTTTAAGTACACCGGCACCATATGATGAGGCTGTTTCCATCGCCATAACCGAACCATCTCAAATGTTTAATTCAACAAGTGGCACTACTACTTCACTTCTAAGGATAATGAATGTCAAACAGTGGTCCGTGGAGGGGTTTTTAGGCCCTTGTGGGAGTTGTTTGGCCTTTAAAGTCCACTTGATTGGTCTGATGTGAAATGTCAGGTTCACTGCACAGAGCTGATCAAAACATTGGTAGATTAGTTCACACATGAATGCATATACTTAACATGCTGTCACATATAAGAATAAAGATGCTTGACATGCATCCACACTTCATTGTTAAATTGTAAGATTTGACAAGCCACACAATCAGCTTTTGTTGAAAGTGCAACAGTTAATTGTAATATGTCAATCAGTGTCAGGCCTAACATGAACATCAGCAGGTAAACAAACCACATGTGGACCAAGAGTGAATTAAAAGCTAATCTAAAGATGGCTGCATGATCTAGAGGCCTTCAGATCTGATTAAATGGTTTGGAAATGCATGAACGTTGGCTGCATTATACGAATAGTCTTTCTTGAAAATTATCATACAGATGATGATGTACAGAGTAGAAGACTATTCTAGTCTTCAGCAGGGGCGGATCCAGGATTTCTCGTTGGAGGGGGTGCCCCAGCGCCTCAGGTGGTTGGAGAGGGCACCTTTTATTATTTTTCTTCAAAACCCTATGAAAATGAAAGAAATTTGGACTGTTGGAGGGGGCGAGCGCCGGCAGCGCCCCCCTTGGGTCCGCCAATGTTCAGGATAAGTCTGAAGTAACCTTCATTTTTAGAATGGTAGAAGTTTGCACTGTGATAGTGTTCAAGTGAAAATCAGAGCGTGAAATCCAATATATTTCAGTATCTGGAGTATTTTAAATATTAAATTCCTATCTCGCTATTAGTTTTATGTAAATTGGCAGCAAACTAAAATATCGGGAGATGACTTTAATTTTAATGCTCCAAATTTCTATGACATACTCTTGACTTTACACAAGCTAACATACATCAGGTTACTCTCGCCAAATTATTTGTTTTGTGTTGTTTTAGCAGATCTGAATTTGGCGAGAGTTTACAAGAGTCAAATTACACTAAAACAGTTCCGCGCCCACTTCAAAACACTCAACTGCATTTTGGTTTTAATGTTTCTATTTCAAAACTTACTGTTTCTATTTAAGAACGTGCTATTTCTATTTTGTGAAATGGTTAATCAGGCAGGAGAAATTATATTGTTATGGGTAGAATAATTTATAGTCGTGACTTTAAACTTAGTAACTGTAGTAAAGGACTTAAAACGGTCACTTCTAATTTACTAATATCATTTATTTTTACCGCCCGCGTATGCGGGAAGGTAATGTTTTCAGTCGTGTCTGTCTGTCTGTCTCTCTGTCTGTAGCGGGTGGTTTGGCCTTCGACTGAAAGGCATTCTTGTAATAAATGTAAATTGATAGTAAAAATTAGCCTCCCCTATCTGCCAAATCTGCCTGATAACTAATTTCCAAAACCTAGACTGTCCTCCTTGTGTTACAGTTATCTCGGGAAAGCAGAGGAACCTGCACACAACATTTAAGAACTATTTAATTTCTTAAAGGTTACGAACTGACCATAAAATTCTATTTACATGAGCTTTCTATTGCAGTACAAAACCAACATCTTTAGTAGAACATTTTGTTTCAACCTCTTATCTCACTTTAACTACAATTTTGGTGTATGCATGTACTAAGTCAGAAATTGTTCTCATTTCTATTTGGAAACTTTTTGTAATCCTGAGACTGAAACCTTATACAAAAATTAGGAGCACTTACCGAATCAAAACTTAGATTAAGTCACACCGAGTAAACCGTAATCGGGACGTTTTATTTTTGTATAACGGTGTTACTGTACGTAACACCAGGGGATGGAACGGTTATAATAGTTGGGTGAGCAGTAGGTAAATCAGTATCCATCAAAATCAATGCTTAAATCAAACCATCCTTCAATGACATATTCAGCCTACACTTTAGAAGGAGATGCGGATTCAGAAGCAGTACACAGAAATGGTATCATTTTGGAAACAAAGGGAACAAAGGGAGAACAAAACAGTTTTTCTATGCCTACTCAGCATGCAAGTACATTGAAATTTTATGCAAGTTGCAAGCAGCTTACATGATACAGTTTTGCTGTTTTTAAATCTAAATTACAAATATAAGTCACAAAATCAAGTGAAAATTGTTCAGCTATTGCCAAAACATTTTGTCTTACAGTCATCCATTTGTCGTCCCATCGCCTGAACACACGCGATTGCTAGAAGGATATTCAGTTGTTTCAATAATAGAAGTAGTTGTTCTGCCAACGTGTGATGTCAACCCTAATGGTGGTTTAAGACTTAGTCTTACACAAGCAGTTGATGGTATCAAGTGAAAAAGCTTTTAACAGATTATTCTCAGTCCGGATTCATAACAATAGACCCGGTTTAGAGTAAAGGGGACGTTTGGTTGATCAACAGAATGTCAAGTGAGTATCCCCAATGCACTGAAACAAAACATTTAAGTTTTTCTTATTTAGTTCTCCTACCTCAGATCACTGAATTTTGGGAACAATATAAGTTTAAGCTCCCTCAGTTGGGCAATGACACAGCACAAATTTCATTTCTTCTCAAATTAAAAATGCTTGAATAGGAATTTCTCCCTGTGAACTAAGCATGCAAATGTAATTTTTTTTGATGAAAATGTCAGCTAGAAAATATATAATAGCAGTATACAGCAATTACTCATAACAACAGTAGTGTGAAATTCTTTCAGATTAACAGTATTTTCCATAGTTGTCTTTACCCACAATCAGCCACTACAACTAATTAGACCCTCATTAGTTAGATGATATCTGATCACGGAAGTATCATTGAAAAGAAGAGCTGTCTCTGTGAAAAAAGGAATCGTAACCGAATAAGCATCAATAAACCCAAGTCAAGTAAAACCACAAAAAAGATCAAGTAGAATGCTTTTTTCCTTCTATTCAGAAGTGCTCAGTTCCCAGTGATAGTTGCAATATGGGCTCCACTGACATCCTGTCACATTAATAATAATTGTATCTGCCAGGTAATTTGACTCCACCAAATTTTGTCTTCCAAATGCTTTATGGAAGCTTGATAAATGGCTTTTCAGTGCTCAATGGGGATAACCATGTGAAATACAATACACTATCCTTAACACTCCACGGATTCAATATCAAATTGTGAATTGAGCAATAAGATTTCGGAAATGAAGGAGCAGATTACAGAATTGCTTCAAACAAAAGACAAAAATAATGGGACATCATGTATCGAGATCTAATTATAATGTTATTACTGCCGAAAGTCAGTAAGTGTATGTTACAAAGCGTGATTCTGCATGTGATTGTGGGCTGAATTGCAATAGTAAAGCATAGGAGTTTTCTGCCGACCACAACTGTGGCAGCACCTGACGGGCAATAAATTTACAAGCTGCATTTCATTCCTACTGGTTGTATGTTTAAAGTCGTACTAAATATATACAGGAATTAGACCTGATTTACCGAATTGCTGAAATCAGAAACATGAGTTCTTTGTAGCAAAACCACACCGTAATATATATCATGTCATCACATGAGTTTCAAACAACACAATTGACGACCGTTTTTGGTCAATTTGTCTTATCTAATTGGGCAGCTTTCTCTCCACCAGTGTCAGATTACCGTAGACAACATTGCAGGTCCTTGCCTCTGTTACATACCCATCCGTATCTGTCAGGTTTTTAAAAACATATTCCCTGCTTATCTGGCAGATCAAGTTTGACAGGCGATTTATCCTATACTTTGTGCAATAACTATTATTAGTTATGCAAGAAATGGTCTATGTACTATGTTTAGTATGAAAATGTTATTTTCATAAATGCCTAATTCCTTTCAATTTGGAACAAATACAGAACAAAAGAATTGTATTTGTGTTTTTGATGTGCTATTGTTCCAATACTGACAGAAATTTCATCCTCTGAGCGATCGTGTGCAGGAACGAAGTCAAAGCGTAAGGGGTCTTCCTGTCTAATTTTTACTAATTTTTGGTAAAATATAACTGGTTTTAAAATTCCCTTATCTAGATCTACTATCGCAATTTAGTCAGAAAGAACAAATAATTGGGCCTTAGGGTCTACATATTGTCACACCTTCGGTACATAAAAATCGTAGCAGAAGTTTAACACGGTACCTTATTAGAGCTCCTTTGTACACCCTTATGTACGCAATTGATACGATTTCTGTGTGATGTCGAACACAGGCAAAGGGATAAATTATGAATGACAAACCGGAATTTCTGTTGACTGTACATTGGATAAATGATTTAAGTTGCGTTAGAATTATATTTTTCATTCTAGCATTTTACATAATTTGTACATGTATATAAATTATGTTCGGTTAAAAGTGAGAACGTTTTGGGAAGAAATGAATCCTATGCTGTGAATAGTGATGTGGATTTACTAGTGTCCAGTTGTTACTATCTTTTTCAGTGTCTTTTAGTTATTACTAAAGTCATTAGAAAATCCCTATTTCGCGAACTTGTAGTGTTTCAGCTTAAAATTAAACAAGTTGGAGCATCATGCACAAAGATAATTTACATTTAATACAAAAAAATGATTAATACTCATACCCCGCCTCCTCAATGGATGTCACCTGAATATTTCATAAGCTTCATGCTTTATTATTATTTGACCATTCATGCTGTCAAGTTCAAAAAGACTCACTTATGGAAAGAAATGTGTGCGTATAAATAATTCTATTTGAGGTCATAAATAAGGAGTTCTGCACAGGAAAAGAACCCGTTGTTCTTGTCGTATCATGAAAGTTGCATTAAATCTAGTTGAGTTATTGAGAGAAATATTGAGCCCTGTGTATGGCCAGTGTAGACTCGATAGATGTATCATCCTTCGCACAAAAAGAAACAGATCAAGAAATCATAGTAGAGTCCTTATCAAAAGTTTAAGGCCACAATCATAAGCTTAGCATTATAGGTTTTTCTTAATTCGTACCTAGCCTCATTTTGTCTAATTTGTCTAATCTGTGTAGATCTAATTAGATAGGATAAAAATGTGCCGAAATATACCAAGTTTTTATGTGACGTTGTGTTCAGTGCATGTAAATAAAATCATTTCTTGTGAAACTACTATATTTGAATGTACTGAATCCATGTATCATTGCCAAAATTAGCACATTTCGATTCTATCTAATTAGACAGATTTGACAAATTAGACAAAACAAGGCTAGGTACGAGTTAAGAAAAAAAACCCATTAGCTCAGCTTGAAATTCAATTACTGCGAGGCCTTAATCTTTTGATAGTTATTTCATGGTCTGCTTTTCCTGTACTGATCAAGCTGATTATTCACAAGAACAACAATCATCCATATTTCCAGTGGTAATCCGGTGGGACTGGGAATCCGTGGAGGTTTGAACCGGCGTGTTGTTCGTCCTGTACAAGTGTTACTGATGTGATGGAGGGTCAGGCTCCACACACTGCAACTGTCACTGACTCAACCAACTAAATTACACGCATTGCCTCGTGAGTTTAGCCCGGAATTTGTCAATATTCTGATAGGCCTCCGTAATCAAACCCTTGTTTTCCCTGTCAAGAATCACAGATAGATGATTCTGTTACTCTCTTGTCGCTCTCTCTGAATCAGCTCCTGAAATGCCTATCAACTTGGAAAAGTCCAGAACAAAACAGAGAACAAAAGAATTCCAAGCTGTGCTTTTCAATTTTTATTGTTCCAGAGGAATTTCATTATCTGCACATCTTTTGTGAGGATGGTTTTAATGTTCAATTTTTTAAAATAAAATTCATGATCTTTGACGTCATTTACAGGTACTGTAAAAGCTGACACGCAACAATATTTAATAAATTCAATACATTCTGATTTGCATTTTATAAACGAGTGATTTTGTACTCCCCTAAGAAAGTATACATAATATAAAAAAGTACACATCATGCCCGTCAGGTGTCGTAACAATTGTTTCGTGACAGAAAAGTCTTACACTTAAGTATTACAGTTCAGCACACTATCACAGTACTTTAGCCTAGGGGTCTCAGATTTTTATCGATTATCGATTATTATTGATAAAATACTTTTATCGACAAACTAATTGTAGCCAAATTTCATAATCGATTATTGAAGTCAAGATGGAAATATTATTGAAAGTGAACAAATTGCTTGCTTTTACAAGTGAAACTAAGAAAAGTATAAAAATGGGGAAGCCACTAACATTAGAATTTACTATGAGGCCACTTCACACAAAACTTCAAACAAATACAACAAACAAATACAACATGAAACACTTTCTTTTTGAAATGGAATTTTCGATAAACAATCTTTGATAAAAATCGATAATAAATCTTTATGGATTACGACCCCTACTTTAGCCATAAAATCGCACTTTGTAACACATACTTCTTTCCCTACTGCCTGATTTCTATAAGAACAATGTGTATGGTGCATGGTATTTTTTAAACTGGTTAAAGCAATTTTTTGAAAATTATCTAAAGAAACACCTCGTTTACAAAACTGGATGAACCCTACAGAACACTCTATTAACTTTTCGGCTCATTTCATGGAAACGAACCTTTGTTCTTTTATCACAAAAAAGAATTTATGTGCCTTTCTGAGGAAAGTCATAAAGATAAATTGTGCATGACACTTATTACCCTCCGCTTTTGTTCTAATTAGCCTCTATTCCCTCTGGTATGAACAGAAGTTAATGTTAAGATATCGCACATTGCAAGCTAACTACCAACATTCAATTACTTAGCCTAATTGAGATTGATTTGCTTAATCAACTCCTGTTCCGTGGACGATGAGGGCCAAAACTGAGAGGTATTTATGCATTCACTCTCTTGGGGCATTGTACTCTCAAAGGGTTGTTACTTTTATGATCAGATGATCTTGTATGATTTTCACTCGGTTTCCATCTTCAAAATTTAGCAAGACCTGGAAACAATGGAAATTGACTCTGTTTTTATTCTTTGAAAAACACAGACACAGCCTTTAATTTCCTCTAAGAAAGCAATATTGTACAGTATATTGTGCATTAACCCTTTACGCGCCGAACCCTCCAGACCTTATCAAGGCAGGAACGCCAGCCACGTACTTATTCGTTTTTCATTGACAAGTCTGGCACGCCAACCACGACTACAGTTGTTTCAGGTGTTTTCGCACAATAGCAGATCTAGAAGGTGCTCCCTTCCCATTGACACTGCATACAGCCAGTATCACGTGTAAGATCGTTTGATCTCTAGTTCCGTTATCCACCGCTGCTTCATATTGGCAGCACCATACTGATCACGAATCTAGTGTAGCAATTCGCACTGCTTCATAGGATGAAATGTTGCATCTCCTGAAATGATCAATAAGAATGAAGTGTAGCGTGTATTTATTGCCTGTAAGGTGCTGCTACAATTGTGGGGCAGCAGAAAACTCCTATCCTTTATCACTGCAGTTCAGCACTCCATCACCTAATTTTAGACATAAAATCGAACTTTGTATGTCATACTTTGTACCCTACTGAATCATTGTCTACAGATAGCATAGATGTACATCTTGAATCTGGGCTATTTTTGTAAACATGAAATGAAGACCATTTCATCCTATGTTGTATCTAATAGAGAAAAGCATAGCATGGAATTCTATTGTCGCAAATGAAATCAATTTCAGAAACTGTGCTGTAATTCTTTTTACCGTTAAATGTTTCTTAGCCATGAAAACCTTTTACATGGAGAGTTCTATTCCCTGAGGGGTAAAGTGTCATGTTGCTAAGCGTGTAGAACGATGATTTATGTGACAGTAGGGCGGCAGAACACGGTGATACTGTCACTGACCATTGAAGAACAATCTGATGCCGTTCTACAATCAGTAGGTAGAAACACAATCCAGGATTTCAGCGCAATATAAATCCACGTTGTATTCCATGTCATAATTTAACCTCATGCCTAATGGCAATGAGGGTCTATGTATTGGAGGAAATCTAGGTTTGTGTTCTGGGCAGCCCCCTGCCACCAACCCACCTCCCGCCTACCCCGGTCTAGGGAAAATGCATTTCTGGACAAAAAGGTGACCAGGACCCCACCCCCAACCCCACCATCCCCCAACCAACCAACCCCCTCCCCCAACCAACCAACCCCCCCCAACCCAACCCCCAATCCCCGGCCCCACACCCCCACCCCTCCGGACTGGGGAAATTGCATTTCTGGCTATTTCAGACAATTCAGTGGCAAGTCAGACTCTAAATATGGCATGAGGGTCAGTGCGTCAGGTCATTTTTCTCGTGGTACTCTGCCATCAGATGGGACGTCATTCCCGCATGACTGCAATTTTTCATTGCACGCATTAAATGCACGAGTAAAATTTCTAAAGGGCGTCCTTCCACTTTAGCTTTTTTGCATTCCCATGACAACTCAAGTGTTTTCATGTATTTCGTGTTTGATGCTGACTCAGTTTCAAATGAAGCTGGATTGTCAAAATGAATTCAGCATAATTTCTGTGGAGTATTTTCAATTCAAACTTTCAATTTAAAACTCTGGGTACAATTACAGAGTAAGATTTACCTGTGATTTTATTGAATTCAAAACAATTCTATGACCAATTCTATACTTTGTATATTTAAAAACATTTCAAGAGTTTGTTTTCTTACTGAATTATCCGCTTCATCTCATCTCATGACAAATGTATCAATTAGGAAACATTTAATAACAAAATAATTCCTTACTGTATATACTGCTGACATAACAAACACAAATTTTATTGTTCTAAAATTGGTACAATTTCCCCAAATCAGTACACAAAAATCCTGTCAAAACTTTAACACGCAACTTTATGCATGGGAGCTCTCTAAATTACCCTTGTGTACAAAATTTGTATGATTTTTTGTAATGACTGTAGCACATCGTGTGAAGGTGCCGGTGAAGAGAATTATTCCTTTGTACGAATGTCGTTTTTTGCCAAAGAGGGATTTCTTTTAATATATGTTTTATTGTGTGGTATTTCGCAAAAGGGTGTTCTCTTCACACGATGTCTACTATATTTTTTGTATATTCTTGTTATTGACCCAACTGTCATCATTGTTCCTACACAGTTCTAATAATCTTGTTAGATTCCTCCAATGTACCGACAATTCTCTGCGTACATAATTAAGAAGGAAATCTGCGAGGATCAATCTAACCGACACATCTTGAACAATCACACCTGTGGGAAACGTTGATTAGCTAATCTGAAAAAAATCAGGTTGATAGGATAACGACCTCTCCCTGTGAATTAATTCGAATTTGGCGTCAAACTCAAAAAGGAAACATGATCGGGGGGGGGGCAGGAACGACTGAAAACATTTCGTATCAGACGTTAGAGAAATTCTTAATTCGCACGCGGTCTAATTTGATGGAAATTAAAGTTAGTAAATTTTATTACTGTTTTATAAGACCAATTGGGATAATCCTCGAATGAATGGATTTCACCAGTCCTACGTTCAAATTGTAGAAAGGTTAACCGGATTAGACTTTCAAAACCTTAAGAAGGAATTTGAGGCCAATAGAAAGAATATGCCGGTTATATATTGTAAAATCTGGACACTGTAACATATTATTTTACACCTTAAAAGGTCAAATGATTGACTTACACTCAACAGAATGCCTCCAAGCCTGCATGTTAGAGCCTCTTCTAATTTCAAATACATGATCAAGTATCAAATATTCCAGAAAACCTACCTTTAGGCCAGAATTCTCAGTGTAATCTTGGGGAGACTAATTCAAGGATGATGTCTGATTTTCTCAATTAATAGGTAAATTTCTTTCTAAAGGTTAGCAGCGACAATTTCAATTACAAACCATAATTGATATTTTGGTTTGACATTTGCCTTAGAATCGTTTAGATTTCTTTGGAAATAATTATATTGTACTTGTCAGCGTAAACTAACGAGACAAATTTCTAAAATGTTCGAAAAAATGATTTTTTTAGGAAGTATTTGGGGGCAAAAAATTTCACATTGTGCCGGCAATAATAGCGCAACGTTAAATTTCACTCTTTCAAAATTCACGGAATTTTATGTTTCGATCGTTCGGAAAAGTTCACCAATATTTTGCCGTTCGAGCTTAACGACAATGGATATCAGACTCGGTCAAACCAAAATTCGCCATGAGGCTTCCCATTCCAATTTGTAAACTGGCTGAACTTAAATATATCATTCATCACTTTCTTTAAACTCCAATGACAAAGCAAGTGACATAAAAATACAAACTGTACATTGGGTTTATCACTCTCTCTTTGGCGGACACCAGTGAAACTAATGTCCATTAGCTTATTGTTGCAGTTTATCATGTCATCGCGATATATATATATATATTACTTTGTGATAGCTTGACGTCTAACGTTTTATCCTTACTTAACTGTGCACTCAAATACCATCATCACCATTTCCATTAAACTGAAATAACATAGCAATTGGAAGTGGGAAGAAATACGTACTGCTAGTAGTATATTGATATGTAATGCATTGTTCTGCAAACACGGACGAGCATTATGTTACTGTACCTACGGAATCATGATTAATGTGACAATACTCCGATGCAACACACTACAACTATCACTGATTATTGGTGGATCACGTGAGTGTGACTGATGGTCGAGTAACAAGCGGTTGAAAGTCCTTGATATTCAAAAAAGATTCCGATATTCCCACCAATCTGAAAACTTAGGGAACAAAAACCGAGAACAAAGAATTCCATGCGGTGCTTTTGATTTGCTATTGTTCCAAAACTGAGAGCAATTTTATCCTCTGTCTATGATGTGACCTTGATTTTAGTTTGTCTCAATCATGCATTGAGTACTTTCACAAACGAGAGGAATTACCCGGGAAAGCCGGGTAAATAGTCTATCACGTGGCATAGTGGCCTATCACGTGACCTATCTGCACCTCACTTCACTTTGGGTGGGGGGGTCCATCCCCAACACCTCGTCCTCA